>JAPDNY010000010.1:27243866-27346914 GCA_029375565.1 Gekko gecko | reverse complement strand
AGAGTGGCCCTGTCTTCTGCCATTGTTCCCTGAGGGACAAACGAGAGCTGATGTCTCCCCACTTTTTTCAAAGTGCATAATAGAGGCCAGATCTACTTGCATAGTTTCATATGGGTAAAACGGGCGGCCACGTCTACTCCCATTGTTACCTATGGGCCGAACGAGAGCTGATGTCACCCCACTGTTTTTCAAAGTGCTAAAGCGAGGGCTGGCCTAGTTGCATTGATTCCTAAGGGTAAAACGGGTGGCCTGGTCTACTGCCGTTGTTCCCTATCGAAAAAAGATTGGTTATGTCTTTCGAGGTTTTTTAACTAAGGCTTAAAGGGGGCCAGGTCTAAAGCCGTTTTTTTTCTGTGGTTGAAACGGGAGGCAAGGTATATTCTGGTTTTTTTTTCTTCACTGTTTAAAGGGTGGCCCTGTCTTCTGCCATTGTTCCCTGTGGAACAAACGAGAGCTGATGTCTCCCCACTTTTTTTCAAAGTGCAAAATGGAGGCCAGATCTACTTGCATAGTTTTCTATGGGTAAAACGGGCGGCCACGTCTACTCCCATTGTTACCTATGGGCCAAACGAGAGCTGATGTCTCCCCACTGTTTTTCAAAGTGCTAAAGCGAGGGCTGTCCTTTTTGCATTGTTTCCAATGGGTAAAAAAGGAAGGCCTGGTCTACTGCCATTGTTCCCTATGGACAAACGATTGGTCCTATCTTTCGAGGTTTCTTCACTAAGGCTTTAAGGGGGGCAGGTTTAAAGCCGTTTTTTCCTAAGGTTAAAATGGGAGGAAAGGTGTATTCGGGGTTTTTTTCCTCTCTGTTGAAAGAGTGGCCCTGTCTTCTGCCATTGTTCCCTGAGGGACAAACGAGAGCTGATGTCTCCCCACTTCTTTTCAAAGTGCAAAATGGTGGCCAGATCTACTTGCATAGTTTCCTATGGGTAAAACGGGCGGCCACGTCTACTCACATTGTTACTTATGGGCCGAACGAGACCTGATATCTCCCCACTGTTTTTCAAAGTGCTAAAGCGAGGGCTGGCCTAGTTGCATTGATTCCTAAGGGTAAAACGGGTGGCCTGGTCTACTGCCGTTGTTCCCTATCGAAAAAAGATTGGTTATGTCTTTCGAGGTTTTTTAACTAAGGCTTAAAGGGGGCCAGGTCTAAAGCCGTTTTTTTTCTGTGGTTGAAACGGGAGGCAAGGTATATTCGGGTTTTTTTTCCCTCTCTGTTTAAAGGGTGGCCCTGTCTTCTGCCATTGTTCCCTGTGGAACAAACGAGAGCTGATGTCTCCCCACTTTTTTTCAAAGTGCAAAATGGAGGCCAGATCTACTTGCATAGTTTCCTATGGGTAAAACGGGCGGCCACGTCTACTCCCATTGTTACCTATGGGCCAAACGACAGCTGATGTCTACCCATTATTTTTCAAAGTGCTAAAGCGAGGGCTGGCCTAGTTGCATTGATTCCTAAGGGTAAAACGGATGGCCTGGTCTACTGCCGTTGTTCACTATCGAAAAAAGATTGGTCATGTCTTTCGAGGTTTTTTAACTAAGGCTTAAAGGGGGCCAGGTCTAAAGCCGTTTTTTTCTGTGGTTGAAACGGGAGGCAAGGTATATTCGGGGTTTTTTTTCCTCTCTGTTTAAAGGGTGGCCCTGTCTTCTGCCATTGTTCCCTGTGGAACAAACGAGAGCTGATGTTTCCCCACGTTTTTTTCAAAGTGCAAAATGGAGGCCAGATCTACTTGCATAGTTTCCTATGTGTAAAACGGGCGGCCACGTCTACTCCCATTGTTACCTATGGGCCGAACGAGAGCTGATGTCTACCCACTTTTTTTCAAAGTGCTAAAGCGAGGGTGGCCTAGTTGCATTGATTCCTATGGGTAAAACGGGAGGCCTGGTCTATTGCCGTTGTTCCCTTTCGAAAAAAGATTGGTCATGTCTTTCGAGGTTTCTTCACTAAGGCTTAAAGGGGGGCTAGGTCTAAATCCGTATTTCCTCTTTTTAAAAAGGGAGGCAAGGAGTATTCGGGTTTTTTTTCCTCTCTGATGAACGGGTGGCCCTGTCTTCTGCCATTGTTCCCTGTGGGAAAAACGAGAGCTGATGTCTCCCCACTTTTAAGTGCAAAATGGAGGCCAGATATACTTGTATAGTTTCCTATGGGTAAAACGGGCGGCCACGTCTACTCCCATTGTTACCTATGGGCCAAACGACAGGTGATGTCTACCCACTTTTTTTCAAAGTGCTAAAGCGAAGGCTGGACTAGTTGCATTGATTCCTAAGGGTAAAAAGGAGGCCTGGTCTTATGCCGTTGTTCCCTATCGAAAAAAGATTGGTCATGTCTTTCGAGGTTTTTTAACTAAGGCTTAAAGGGGGCCAGGTCTAAAGCCGTTTTTTTTCTGTGGTTGAAACGGGAGGCAAGGTATATTCGGGTTTTTTTTCCCTCTCTGTTTAAAGGGTGGCCCTGTCTTCTGCCATTGTTCCCTGTGGAACAAACGAGAGCTGATGTCTCCCCACTTTTTTTCAAAGTGCAAAATGGAGGCCAGATCTACTTGCATAGTTTCCTATGGGTAAAACGGGCGGCCACGTCTACTCCCATTGTTACCTATGGGCCAAACGAGAGCTGATGTCTCCCCACTGTTTTTCAAAGTGCTAAAGCGAGGGCTGTCCTTTTTGCATTGTTTCCAATGGGTAAAAAAAGGAAGGCCTGGTCTACTGCCATTGTTCCCTATGGACAAACGATTGGTCCTATCTTTCGAGGTTTCTTCACTAAGGCTTTAAGGGGGGCAGGTTTAAAGCCGTTTTTTCCTAAGGTTAAAATGGGAGGAAAGGTGTATTCGGGTTTTTTTTTCCTCTCTGTTGAAAGAGTGGCCCTGTCTTCTGCCATTGTTCCCTGAGGGACAAACGAGAGCTGATGTCTCCCCACTTCTTTTCAAAGTGCAAAATGGTGGCCAGATCTACTTGCATAGTTTCCTATGGGTAAAACGGGCGGCCACGTCTACTCCCATTGTTACCTATGGGCTAAACGACAGCTGATGTCTACCCACTTTTTTTCAAAGTGCTAAAGCGAGGGCTGGCCTAGTTGCTTTGATTCCTATGGGTAAAACGGGAGGCCTGGTCTACTGCCGTTGTTCCCTATCGAAAAAAGATTGGTCATATCTTTCGAGGTTTTTTAACTAAGGCTTAAAGGGGGCCATGTCTAAAGCCGTTTTTTTTCTGTGGTTGAAACGGGAGGCAAGGTATATTCGGGTTTTTTTTTCCTCTCTGTTTAAAGGGTGGCCCTGTCTTCTGCCGTTGTTCCCTGTGGGACAAACGAGAGCTGATGTCTCCCCACTTTTTTTCAAAGTGCAAAATGGAGGCCAGATCTACTTGCATAGTTTCCTATGGGTAAAACGGGCGGCCACGTCTACTCACATTGTTACTTATGGGCCGAACGAGACCTGATATCTCCCCACTGTTTTTCAAAGTGCTAAAGCGAGGGCTGGCCTAGTTGCATTGATTCCTATGGGTAAAACGGGAGGCCTGGTCTACTGCCGTTGTTCCCTATCGAAAAAAGATTGGTCATGTCTTTCGAGGTTTCTTCACTAAGGCTTAAAGGGGGGCCAGGTCTAAAACCGTATTTCCTCTTTTTAAAAAGGGAGGCAAGGAGTATTCGGGGTTATTTTTCCTCTCTGATGAACGGGAGGCCCTGTCTTCTGCCATTGTTCCCTGTGGGACAAACGAGAGCTGATGTCTCCCCACTTTAAGTGCAAAATGGAGGCCAGATCTACTTGCATAGTTTCCTATGGTTAAAAAGGGCGGCCACGTCTACTCCCATTGTTACCTATGGGCCAAACGAGAGCTGATGTCTCCCTACTGTTTTTCAAAGTGCTAAAGCGAGGGCTGTCCTTTTTGCATTGTTTCCAATGGGTAAAAAAACGAAGGCCTTGTCTACTGCCATTGTTCCCTATGGACAAACGATTGGTCCTATCTTTCGAGGTTTCTTCACTAAGGCTTAAAGGGGGGCAGGTTTAAAGCCGTTTTTTCCTAAGGTTAAAAGGGGAGGAAAGGTGTATTCGGGTTTTTTTCCCTCTCTGTCGAAAGGGTGGCCCTGTCTTCTGCCATTGTTCCCTGTGGAACAAACGAGAGCTGATGTTTCCCCACGTTTTTTTCAAAGTGCAAAATGGAGGCCAGATCTACTTGCATAGTTTCCTATGGTTAAAAAGGGCGGCCACGTCTACTCCCATTGTTACCTATGGGCCAAACGAGAGCTGATGTCTCCCCACTGTTTTTCAAAGTGCTAAAGCGAGGGCTGTCCTTTTTGCATTGTTTCCAATGGGTAAAAAAAGGAAGGCCTGGTCTACTGCCATTGTTCCCTATGGACAAACGATTGGTCCTATCTTTCGAGGTTTCTTCACTAAGGCTTAAAGGGGCGGCAGGTTTAAAGCCGTTTTTTCCTAAGGTTAAAATGGGAGGAAAGGTGTATTCGGGTTTTTTTCCCCTCTCTGTCGAAAGGGTGGCCCTGTCTTCTACCATTGTTCCCTGTGGGACAAACGAGAGCTGATGTCTCCCCACTTTAAGTGCAAAATGGAGGCCAGATATACTTGTATAGTTTCCTATGGGTAAAACGGGAGGCCACGTCTACTCCCATTGTTACCTATGGGCCAAACGACAGGTGATGTCTACCCACTTTTTTTCAAAGTGCATAATGGAGGCCAGATCTACTTGCATAGTTTCCTATGGGTAAAACGGGCGGCCACGTCTACTCCCATTGTTACCTATGGGCCAAACGACAGCTGATGTCTACCCATTATTTTTCAAAGTGCTAAAGCGAGGGCTGGCCTAGTTGCATTGATTCCTAAGGGTAAAACGGATGGCCTGGTCTACTGCCGTTGTTCACTATCGAAAAAAGATTGGTCATGTCTTTCGAGGTTTTTTAACTAAGGCTTAAAGGGGGCCAGGTCTAAAGCCGTTTTTTTTCTGTGGTTGAAACGGGAGGCAAGGTATATTCGGGGTTTTTTTCCTCTCTGTTTAAAGGGTGGCCCTGTCTTCTGCCATTGTTCCCTGTGGAACAAACGAGAGCTGATGTTTCCCCACGTTTTTTTCAAAGTGCAAAATGGAGGCCAGATCTACTTGCATAGTTTCCTATGTATAAAACGGGCGGCCACGTCTACTCCCATTGTTACCTATGGGCCGAACGAGAGCTGATGTCTACCCACTTTTTTTCAAAGTGCTAAAGCGAGGGTGGCCTAGTTGCATTGATTCCTATGGGTAAAACGGGAGGCCTGGTCTATTGCCGTTGTTCCCTATCGAAAAAGATTGGTCATGTCTTTCGAGGTTTCTTCACTAAGGCTTAAAGGGGGCTAGGTCTAAATCCGTATTTCCTCTTTTTAAAAAGGGAGGCAAGGAGTATTCGGGTTTTTTTTCCTCTCTGATGAACGGGTGGCCCTGTCTTCTGCCATTGTTCCCTGTGGGACAAACGAGAGCTGATGTCTCCCCACTTTTTTTCAAAGTGCAAAATGGAGGCCAGATCTACTTGCATAGTTTCCTATGGTTAAAAAGGGCGGCCACGTCTACTCCCATTGTTACCTATGGGCCAAACGAGAGCTGATGTCTCCCCACTGTTTTTCAAAGTGCTAAAGCGAGGGCTGTCCTTTTTGCATTGTTTCCAATGGGTAAAAAAAGGAAGGCCTGGTCTACTGCCATTGTTCCCTATGGACAAACGATTGGTCCTATCTTTCGAGGTTTCTTCACTAATGCTTAAAGGGGGGCAGGTTTAAAGCCGTTCTTCCCTAAGGTTAAAAAGGGAGGAAAGGTGTATTCGGGTTTTTTTTCCTCTCTGTTGAAAGAGTGGCCCTGTCTTCTGCCATTGTTCCCTGAGGGACAAACGAGAGCATATGTCTCCCCACTTCTTTTCAAAGTGCAAAATGGAGGCCAGATCTACTTGCATAGTTTCCTATGGGTAAAACGGGCGGCCACGTCTACTCCCATTGTTACCTATGGGCCAAACGACAGCTGATGTCTACCCACTTTTTTTCAAAGTGCTAAAGCGAGGGCTGGCCTAGTTGCATTGATTCCTATGGGTAAAACGGGTGGCCTGGTCTACTGCCGTTGTTCCCTATCGAAAAAAGATTGGTCATATCTTTCGAGGTTTTTTAACTAAGGCTTAAAGGGGGCCATGTCTAAAGCCATTTTTTTTCTGTGGTTGAAACGGGAGGCAAGGTATATTCGGGTTTTTATTTCCTCTCTGTTTAAAGGGTGGCCCTGTCTTCTGCCGTTGTTCCCTGTGGGACAAACGAGAGCTGATGTCTCCCCACTTTTTTTCAAAGTGCAAAATGGAGGCCAGATCTACTTGCATAGTTTCCTATGGGTAAAACGGGCGGCCACGTCTACTCACATTGTTACTTATGGGCCGAACGAGACCTGATATCTCCCCACTGTTTTTCAAAGTGCTAAAGCGAGGGCTGGCCTAGTTGCATTGATTCCTATGGGTAAAACGGGAGGCCTGGTCTACTGCCGTTGTTCCCTATCGAAAAAAGATTGGTCATGTCTTTCGAGGTTTCTTCACTAAGGCTTAAAGGGGGCCAGGTCTAAAACCGTATTTCCTCTTTTTAAAAAGGGAGGCAAGGAGTATTCGGGGTTATTTTTCCTCTCTGATGAACGGGTGGCCCTGTCTTCTGCCATTGTTCCCTGTGGGACAAACGAGAGCTGATGTCTCCCCACTTTAAGTGCAAAATGGAGGCCAGATCTACTTGCATAGTTTCCTATGGTTAAAAAGGGCGGCCACGTCTACTCCCATTGTTACCTATGGGCCAAACGAGAGCTGATGTCTCCCTACTGTTTTTCAAAGTGCTAAAGCGAGGGCTGTCCTTTTTGCATTGTTTCCAATGGGTAAAAAAACGAAGGCCTTGTCTACTGCCATTGTTCCCTATGGACAAACGATTGGTCCTATCTTTCGAGGTTTCTTCACTAAGGCTTAAAGGGGGGGCAGGTTTAAAGCCGTTTTTTCCTAAGGTTAAAAGGGGAGGAAAGGTGTATTCGGGTTTTTTTTCCCTCTCTGTCGAAAGGGTGGCCCTGTCTTCTGCCATTGTTCCCTGTGGGACAAACGAGAGCTGATGTCTCCCCACTTTTAAGTGCATAATGGAGGCCAGATCTACTTGCATAGTTTCCTATGGGTAAAACGGGCGGCCACGTCTACTCCCATTGTTACCTATGGGCCAAACGACAGCTCATGTCTACCCATTATTTTTCAAAGTGCTAAAGCGAGGGCTGGCCTAGTTGCATTGATTCCTAAGGGTAAAACGGATGGCCTGGTCTACTGCCGTTATTCCCTATCGAAAAAAGATTGGTCATGTCTTTCGAGGTTTTTTAACTAAGGCTTAAAGGGGGCCAGGTCTAAAGCCGTTTTTTTTCTGTGGTTGAAACGGGAGGCAAGGAGTATTCGGGGTTTTTTTCCTCTCTGATGAACGGGTGGCCCTGTCTTCTGCCATTGTTCCCTGCGGGACAAACGAGAGCTGATGTCTCCCCACTTTTTTCAAAGTGCAAAATGGAGGCCAGATCTACTTGCATAGTTTCCTATGGTTAAAAAGGGCGGCCACGTCTACTCCCATTGTTACCTATGGGCCAAACGAGAGCTGATGTCTCCCCACTGTTTTTCAAAGTGCTAAAGCGAGGGCTGTCCTTTTTGTATTGTTTCCAATGGGTAAAAAACGAAGGCCTTGTCTACTGCCATTGTTCCCTATGGACAAACGATTGGTCCTATCTTTCGAGGTTTCTTCACTAAGGCTTAAAGGGGCGGCAGGTTTAAAGCCGTTTTTTCCTAAGGTTAAAATGGGAGGAAAGGTGTATTCGGGTTTTTTTCCCTCTCTGTCGAAAGGGTGGCCCTGTCTTCTGCCATTGTTCCCTGTGGGACAAACGAGAGCTGATGTCTCCCCACTTTAAGTGAAAAATGGAGGCCAGATATACTTGTATAGTTTCCTATGGGTAAAACGGGCGGCCACGTCTACTCCCATTGTTACCTATGGGCCAAACGACAGGTGATGTCTACCCACTTTTTTCAAAGTGCATAATGGAGGCCAGATCTACTTGCATAGTTTCCTATGGGTAAAACGGGCGGCCACGTCTACTCCCATTGTTACCTATGGGCCAAACGACAGCTGATGTCTACCCATTATTTTTCAAAGTGCTAAAGCGAGGGCTGGCCTAGTTGCATTGATTCCTAAGGGTAAAACGGGTGGCCTGGTCTACTGCCGTTGTTCACTATCGAAAAAAGATTGGTCATGTCTTTCGAGGTTTTTTAACTAAGGCTTAAAGGGGGCCAGGTCTAAAGCCGTTTTTTTCTGTGGTTGAAACGGGAGGCAAGGTATATTCGGGGTTTTTTTTCCTCTTTGTTTAAAGGGTGGCCCTGTCTTCTGCCATTGTTCCCTGTGGAACAAACGAGAGCTGATGTTTCCCCACGTTTTTTTTAAAGTGCAAAATGGAGGCCAGATCTACTTGCATAGTTTCCTATGGGTAAAACGGGCGGCCACGTCTACTCCCATTGTTACCTATGGGCCGAACGAGAGCTGATGTCTACCCACTTTTTTTCAAAGTGCTAAAGCGAGGGGTGGCCTAGTTGCATTGATTCCTATGGGTAAAACGGGAGGCCTGGTCTACTGCCGTTGTTCCCTATCGAAAAAAGATTGGTCATGTCTTTCGAGGTTTCTTCACTAAGGCTTAAAGTGGGGCTCGGTCTAAATCCGTATTTCCTCTTTTTAAAAAGGGAGGCAAGGAGTATTCGGGTTTTTTTTCCTCTCTGATGAATGGGTGGCCCTGTCTTCTGCCATTGTTCCCCGTGGGACAAACGAGAGCTGATGTCTCCCCACTTTTTTTCAAAGTGCAAAATGGAGGCCAGATCTACTTGCATAGTTTCCTATGGTTAAAAAAGGCGGCCACGTCTACTCCCATTGTTACCTATGGGCCAAACGAGAGCTGATGTCTCCCCACTGTTTTTCAAAGTGCTAAAGCGAGGGCTGTCCTTTTTGCATTGTTTCCAATGGGTAAAAAAACGAAGGCCTTGTCTACTGCCATTGTTCCCTATGGACAAACGATTGGTCCTATCATTCGAGGTTTCTTCACTAAGGCTTAAAGGGGCGGCAGGTTTAAAGCCGTTTTTTCCTAAGGTTAAAATGGGAGGAAAGGTGTATTCGGGTTTTTTCCCTCTCTGTCGAAAGGGTGGCCCTGTCTTCTACCATTGTTCCCTGTGGGACAAACGAGAGCTGATGTCTCCCCACTTTAAGTGCAAAATGGAGGCCAGATATACTTGTATAGTTTCCTATGGGTAAAACGGGCGGCCACGTCTACTCCCATTGTTACCTATGGGCCAAACGACAGGTGATGTCTACCCACTTTTTTTCAAAGTGCATAATGGAGGCCAGATCTACTTGCATAGTTTCCTATGGGTAAAACGGGCGGCCACGTCTACTCCCATTGTTACCTATGGGCCAAACGACAGCTGATGTCTACCCATTATTTTTCAAAGTGCTAAAGCGAGGGCTGGCCTAGTTGCATTGATTCTTAAGGGTAAAACGGATGGCCTGGTCTACTGCCGTTGTTCACTATCGAAAAAAGATTGGTCATGTCTTTCGAGGTTTTTTAACTAAGGCTTAAAGGGGGCCAGGTCTAAAGCCGTTTTTTTTCTGTGGTTGAAACGGGAGGCAAGGTATATTCGGGGTTTTTTTTCCTCTCTGTTTAAAGGGTGGCCCTGTCTTCTGCCATTGTTCCCTGTGGAACAAACGAGAGCTGATGTTTCCCCACGTTTTTTTCAAAGTGCAAAATGGAGGCCAGATCTACTTGCATAGTTTCCTAAGTGTAAAACGGGCGGCCACGTCTACTCCCATTGTTACCTATGGGCCGAACGAGAGCTGATGTCTACCCACTTTTTTTCAAAGTGCTAAAGCGAGGGGTGGCCTAGTTGCATTGATTCCTATGGGTAAAACGGGAGGAGTGGTCTATTGCCGTTGTTCCCTATCAAAAAAAGATTGGTCATGTCTTTCGAGGTTTCTTCACTAAGGCTTAAAGGGGGGCTAGGTCTAAATCCGTATTTCCTCTTTTTAAAATGGGAGGCAAGGAGTATTCGGGTTTTTTTCCTCTCTGATGAACGGGTGGCCCTGTCTTCTGCCATTGTTCCCTGTGGGACAAACGAGAGCTGATGTCTCCCCACTTTTAAGTGCAAAATGGAGGCCAGATATACTTGTATAGTTTCCTATGGGTAAAACGGGCGGCCACGTCTACTCCCATTGTTACCTATGGGCCAAACGACAGGTGATGTCTACCCACTTTTTTTCAAAGTGCTAAAGCGAAGGCTGGCCTAGTTACATTGATTCCTAAGGGTAAAAAAGGAGGCCTGGTCTACTGCCGTTGTTCCCTATCGAAAAAAGATTGGTCATGTCTTTCGAGGTTTTTTAACTAAGGCTTAAAGGGGGCCAGTTCTAAAGCCGTTTTTTTTCTGTGGTTGAAACGGGAGGCAAGGTATATTCGGGTTTTTTTTCCTCTCTGTTTAAAGGGTGGCCCTGTCTTCTGCCATTGTTCCCTGTGGAACAAACGAGAGCTGATGTCTCCCCACTTTTTTTCAAAGTGCAAACTGGAGGCCAGATCTACTTGCATAGTTTCCTATGGGTAAAACGGGCGGCCACGTCTACTCTCATTGTTACCTATGGGCCAAACGAGAGCTGATGTCTCCCCACTGTTTTTCAAAGTGCTAAAGCGAGGGCTGTCCTTTTTGCATTGTTTCCAATGGGTAAAAAAGGAAGGCCTGGTCTACTGCCGTTGTTCCCTATCGAAAAAAGATTGGTCATGTCTTTCGAGGTTTTTTAACTAAGGCTTAAAGGGGGCCAGGTCTAAAGCCGTTTTTTTTCTGTGGTTGAAACGGGAGGCAAGGTATATTCGGGGTTTTTTTTTCCCTCTCTGTTTAAAGGGTGGCCCTGTCTTCTGCCATTGTTCGCTGTGGAACAAACGAGAGCTGATGTCTCCCCACGTTTTTTTCAAAGTGCAAAATGGAGGCCAGATCTTCTTGCATAGTTTCCTATGGGTAAAACGGGCGGCCACGTCTACTCCCATTGTTACCTATGGGCCGAACGAGAGCTGATGTCTACCCACTTTTTTTCAAAGTGCTAAAGCGAGGGGTGGCCTAGTTGCATTGATTCCTATGGGTAAAACGGGAGGCCTGGTCTACTGCGGTTGTTCCCTATCGAAAAAAGATTGGTCATGTATTTCGAGGTTTCTTCACTAAGGCTTAAAGGGGGGCTAGGTCTATAACCGTATTTCCTCTTTTTAAAAAGGGAGGCAAGGAGTATTCGGGTTTTTTTTTCCTCTCTGATGAACGGGTGGCCCTGTCTTCTGCCATTCTTCCCTGTGGGACAAACGAGAGCTGATGTCTCCCCACTTTTAAGTGCAAAATGGAGGCCAGATATACTTGTATAGTTTCCTATGGGTAAAACGGGCGGCCACGTCTACTCCCATTGTTACCTATGGGCCAAACGACAGCTGATGTCTACCCAATTTTTTTCAAAGTGCTAAAGCGAGGGCTGGCCTAGTTGCATTGATTCCTATGGGTAAAACGGGCGGCCCATTGTTACTTATGGGCCGAACGAGACCTGATATCTCCCCACTGTTTTTCAAAGTGCTAAAGCGAGGGCTGGCCTAGTTGCATTGATTCCTATGGGTAAAACGGGAGGCCTGGTCTACTGCCGTTGTTCCCTATCAAAAAAAGATTGGTCATGTCTTTCGAGGTTTTTTAAATAAGGCTTAAAGGGGTCCAGGTCTAAAGCCGTTTTTTTCTGTGGTTGAAACGGGAGGCAAGGTATATTCGGGGTTTTTTTTCCTCTCTGTTTAAAGGGTGGCCCTGTCTTCTGCCATTGTTCCCTGTGGAACAAACGAGAGCTGATGTCTCCACACGTTTTTTTCAAAGTGCAAAATGGAGGCCAGATCTACTTGCATAGTTTCCTATGGGTAAAACGGGCGGCCACGTCTACTCCCATTGTTACCTATGGGCCGAACGAGAGCTGATGTCTACCCACTTTTTTTCAAAGTGCTAAAGCGAGGGGTGGCCTAGTTGCATTGATTCCTATGGGTAAAACGGGAGGCCTGGTCTACTGCCGTTGTTCCCTATCGAAAAAGATTGGTCATGTCTTCCGAGGTTTCTTCACTAAGGCTTAAAGGGGGGCTAGGTCTATAACCGTATTTCCTCTTTTTAAAAAGGGAGGCAAGGAGTATTCGGGGTTTTTTTCCTCTCTGATGAACGGGTGGCCCTGTCTTCTGCCATTCTTCCCTGTGGGACAAACGAGAGCTGATGTCTCCCCACTTTTAAGTGCAAAATGGAGGCCAGATATACTTGTATAGTTTCCTATGGGTAAAACGGGCGGCCACGTCTACTCCCATTGTTACCTATGGGCCAAACGAGAGCTGATGTCTCCCCACTGTTTTTCAAAGTGCTAAAGCGAGGGCTGACCTAGTTGCATTGATTCCGAAGGGTAAAACGGGAGGCCTGGTCTACTGCCGTTGTTCCCTATCGAAAAAGATTGGTCATGTCTTTCGAGGTTTTTTAACTAAGGCTTAAAGGGGGCCATGTCTAAAGCCGTTTTTTTTCTGTGGTTGAAACGGGAGGCAAGGTATATTCGGGTTTTTTTTCCTCTCTGTTTAAAGGGTGGCCCTGTCTTCTGCCATTGTTCCCTGTGGGACAAACGAGAGCTGATGTCTCCCCACTTTTAAGAGCAAAATGGAGGCCAGATATACTTGTATAGTTTCATATGGGTAAAACGGGCGGCCACGTCTACTCCCATTGTTACCGATGGGCCAAACGACAGGTGATGTCTACCCACTTTTTTTCAAAGTGCATAATGGAGGCCAGATCTACTTGCATAGTTTCCTATGGGTAAAACGGGCGGCCACGTCTACTCCCATTGTTACCTATGGGCCAAACGAGAGCTGATGTCTACCCACTTTTTTTCAAAGTGCTAAAGCGAGGAGTGGCCTAGTTGCATTGATTCCTATGGGTAAAACGGGAGGCCTGGTCTACTGCCGTTGTTCCCTATCGAAAAAAGATTGGTCATGTCTTTCGAGGTTTCTTCACTAAGGCTTAAAGGGGGGCTAGGTCTATAACCGTATTTCCTCTTTTTAAAAAGGGAGGCAAGGAGTATTCGGGGGTTTTTTTCCTCTTTGATGAACGGGTGGCCCTGTCTTCTGCCATTGTTCCCTGTGGAACAAACGAGAGCTGATGTCTCCCCACGTTTTTTTCAAAGTGCAAAATGGAGGCCAGATCTACTTGCATAGTTTCCTATGTGTAAAACGGGCGGCCACGTCTACTCCCATTGTTACCTATGGGCCAAACGAGAGCTGATGTCTCCCCACTGTTTTTCAAAGTGCTAAAGCGAGGGCTGACCTAGTTGCATTGATTCCTAAGGGTAAAACGGGAGGCGTGGTCTACTGCCGTTGTTCCCTATCGAAAAAAGATTGGTCATGTCTTTCGAGGTTTTTTAACTAAGGCTTAAAGGGGGCCAGTTCTAAAGCCGTTTTTTTTCTGTGGTTGAAACGGGAGGCAAGGTATATTCGGGGTTTTTTTCCTCTCTGTTTAAAGGGTGGCCCTGTATTCTGCCATTGTTCCCTGTGGAACAAACGAGAGCTGATGTCTCCACAGGTTTTTTTCAAAGTGCAAAATGGAGGCCAGATCTACTTGCATAGTTTCCTATGGGTAAAACGGGCGGCCACGTCTACTCCCATTGTTACCTATGGGCCGAACGAGAGCTGATGTCTACCCACTTTTTTTCAAACTGCTAAAGCGAGGGCTGGCCTAGTTGCATTGATTCCTATGGGTAAAACGGGAGGCCTGGTCTACTGCCGTTGTTCCCTATCGAAAAAAGATTGGTCATGTCTTCCGAGGTTTCTTCACTAAGGCTTAAAGGGGGGCTAGGTCTATAACCGTATTTCCTGTTTTTAAAAAGGGAGGCAAGGAGTATTCGGGTTTTTTTTCCTCTCTGATGAACGGGTGACCCTGTCTTCTGCCATTGTTCCCTGTGGGACAAACGAGAGCTGATGTCTCCCCACTTTAAGTGCAAAATGGAGGCCAGATATAGTTGTATAGTTTCCTATGGGTAAAACGGGCGGCCACGTCTACTCCCATTGTTACCTATGGGCCAAACGACAGGTGATGTCTACCCACTTTTTTTCAAAGTGCATAATGGAGGCCAGATCTACTTGCATAGTTTCCTATGGGTAAAACGGGCGGCCACGTCTACTCCCATTGTTACCTATGGGCCAAACGACAGCTGATGTCTACCCATTATTTTTCAAAGTGCTAAAGCGAGGGCTGGCCTAGTTGCATTGATTCCTAAGGGTAAAACGGGTGGCCTGGTCTACTGCCGTTGTTCACTATCGAAAAAAGATTGGTCATGTCTTTCGAGGTTTTTTAACTAAGGCTTAAAGGGGGCCAGGTCTAAAGCCGTTCTTTTTCTGTGGTTGAAACGGGAGGCAAGGTATATTCGGGGGTTTTTTTCCTCTCTGTTTAAAGGGTGGCCCTGTCTTCTGCCATTGTTCCCTGTGGAACAAACGTGAGCTGATGTTTCCCCACGTTTTTTTCAAAGTGCAAAATGGAGGCCAGATCTACTTGCATAGTTTCCTATGGGTAAAACGGGCGGCCACGTCTACTCCCATTGTTACCTATGGGCCGAACGAGAGCTGATGTCTACCCACTTTTTTTCAAAGTGCTAAAGCGAGGTGTGGCCTAGTTGCATTGATTCCTATGGGTAAAACGGGAGGCCTGGTCTACTGCCGTTGTTCCCTATCGAAAAAAGATTGGTCATGTCTTTCGAGGTTTCTTCACTAAGGCTTAAAGTGGGGCTCGGTCTAAATCCGTATTTCCTCTTTTTAAAAAGGGAGGCAAGGAGTATTCGGGTTTTTTTTCCTCTCTGATGAACGGGTGGCCCTGTCTTCTGCCATTGTTCCCTGTGGGACAAACGAGAGCTGATGTCTCCCCACTTTTTTTCAAAGTGCAAAATGGAGGCCAGATCTACTTGCATAGTTTCCTATGGTTAAAAAGGGCGGCCACGTCTACTCCCATTGTTACCTATGGGCCAAACGAGAGCTGATGTCTCCCCACTGTTTTTCAAAGTGCTAAAGCGAGGGCTGTCCTTTTTGCATTGTTTCCAATGGGTAAAAAACGAAGGCCTTGTCTACTGCCATTGTTCCCTATGGACAAACGATTGGTCCTATCTTTCGAGGTTTCTTCACTAAGGCTTAAAGGGGCGGCAGGTTTAAAGCCGTTTTTTCCTAAGGTTAAAATGGGAGGAAAGGTGTATTCGGGTTTTTCCCCTCTCTGTCGAAAGGGTGGCCCTGTCTTCTACCATTGTTCCCTGTGGGACAAACGAGAGCTGATGTCTCCCCACTTTAAGTGCAAAATGGAGGCCAGATATACTTGTATAGTTTCCTATGGGTAAAACGGGAGGCCACGTCTACTCCCATTGTTACCTATGGGCCAAACGACAGGTGATGTCTACCCACTTTTTTTCAAAGTGCATAATGGAGGCCAGATCTACTTGCATAGTTTCCTATGGGTAAAACGGGCGGCCACGTCTACTCCCATTGTTACCTATGGGCCAAACGACAGCTGATGTCTACCCATTATTTTTCAAAGTGCTAAAGCGAGGGCTGGCCTAGTTGCATTGATTCCTAAGGGTAAAACGGATGGCCTGGTCTACTGCCGTTGTTCACTATCGAAAAAAGATTGGTCATGTCTTTCGAGGTTTTTTAACTAAGGCTTAAAGGGGGCCAGGTCTAAAGCCGTTTTTTTCTGTGGTTGAAACGGGAGGCAAGGTATATTCGGGGGTTTTTTTCCTCTCTGTTTAAAGGGTGGCCCTGTCTTCTGCCATTGTTCCCTGTGGAACAAACGAGAGCTGATGTTTCCCCACGTTTTTTTCAAAGTGCAAAATGGAGGCCAGATCTACTTGCATAGTTTCCTATGTGTAAAACGGGCGGCCACGTCTACTCCCATTGTTACCTATGGGCCGAACGAGAGCTGATGTCTACCCACTTTTTTTCAAAGTGCTAAAGCGAGGGTGGCCTAGTTGCATTGATTCCTATGGGTAAAACGGGAGGCCTGGTCTATTGCCGTTGTTCCCTATCGAAAAAAGATTGGTCATGTCTTTCGAGGTTTCTTCACTAAGGCTTAAAGGGGGGCTAGGTCTAAATCCGTATTTCCTCTTTTTAAAAAGGGAGGCAAGGAGTATTCGGGTTTTTTTTCCTCTCTGATGAACGGGTGGCCCTGTCTTCTGCCATTGTTCCCTGTGGGACAAACGAGAGCTGATGTCTCCCCACTTTTTTCAAAGTGCAAAATGGAGGCCAGATCTACTTGCATAGTTTCCTATGGTTAAAAAGGGCGGCCACGTCTACTCCCATTGTTACCTATGGGCCAAACGAGAGCTGATGTCTCCCCACTGTTTTTCAAAGTGCTAAAGCGAGGGCTGTCCTTTTTGCATTGTTTCCAATGGGTAAAAAAGGAAGGCCTGGTCTACTGCCATTGTTCCCTATGGACAAACGATTGGTCCTATCTTTCGAGGTTTCTTCACTAAGGCTTAAAGGGGGGCAGGTTTAAAGCCGTTTTTCCCTAAGGTTAAAATGGGAGGAAAGGTGTATTCGGGTTTTTTTTCCCTCTCTGTTGAAAGAGTGGCCCTGTCTTCTGCCATTGTTCCCTGAGGGACAAACGAGAGCTTATGTCTCCCCACTTCTTTTCAAAGTGCAAAATGGAGGCCAGATCTACTTGCATAGTTTCCTATGGGTAAAACGGGCGGCCACGTCTACTCCCATTGTTACCTATGGGCCAAACGACAGCTGATGTCTACCCACTTTTTTTCAAAGTGCTAAAGCGAGGGCTGGCCTAGTTGCATTGATTCCTATGGGTAAAACTGGTGGCCTGGTCTACTGCCGTTGTTCCCTATCGAAAAAAGATTGGTCATATCTTTCGACGTTTTTTAACTAAGGCTTAAAGGGGGCCAGGTCTAAAGCCGTTTTTTTTCTGTGGTTGAAACGGGAGGCAAGGTATATTCGGGTTTTTTTTTCCTCTCTGTTTAAAGGGTGGCCCTGTCTTCTGCCATTGTTCCCTGTGGAACAAACGAGAGCTGATGTCTCCCCACTTTTTTTCAAAGTGCAAAATGGAGGCCAGATCTACTTGCATAGTTTCCTATGGGTAAAACGGGCGGCCACGTCTACTCCCATTGTTACCTATGGGCCAAACGAGAGCTGTTGTCACCCCACTGTTTTTCAAAGTGCTAAAGCGAGGGCTGTCCTTTTTGCATTGTTTCCAATGGGTAAAAAAAGGAAGGCCTGGTCTACTGCCATTGTTCCCTATGGACAAACGATTGGTCCTATCTTTCGAGGTTTCTTCACTAAGGCTTAAAGGGGGGCAGGTTTAAAGCCGTTTTTTCCTAAGGTTAAAATGGGAGGAAAGGTGTATTCGGGTTTTTTTTTCCTCTCTGTTGAAAGAGTGGCCCTGTCTTCTGCCATTGTTCCCTGAGGGACAAACGAGAGCTGATGTCTCCCCACTTCTTTTCAAAGTGCAAAATGGAGGCCAGATCTACTTGTATAGTTTCCTATGGGTAAAACGGGCGGCCACGTCTACTCCCATTGTTACCTATGGGCCAAACGAGAGCTGATGTCACCCCACTGTTTTTCAAAGTGCTAAAGCGAGGGCTGGCCTAGTTGCATTGATTCCTAAGGGTAAAACGGGTGGCCTGGTCTACTGCCGTTGTTCCCTATCGAAAAAAGATTGGTTATGTCTTTCGAGGTTTTTTAACTAAGGCTTAAAGGGGGCCAGGTCTAAAGCCGTTTTTTTCTGTGGTTGAAACGGGAGGCAAGGTATATTCGGGTTTTTTTTTCTTCACTGTTTAAAGGGTGGCCCTGTCTTCTGCCATTGTTCCCTGTGGAACAAACGAGAGCTGATGTCTCCCCACTTTTTTTCAAAGTGCAAAATGGAGGCCAGATCTACTTGCATAGTTTCCTATGGGTAAAACGGGCGGCCACGTCTACTCCCATTGTTACCTATGGGCCAAACGAGAGCTGATGTCTCCCCACTGTTTTTCAAAGTGCTAAAGCGAGGGCTGTCCTTTTTGCATTGTTTCCAATGGGTAAAAAAAGGATGGCCTGGTCTACTGCCATTGTTCCCTATGGACAAACGATTGGTCCTATCTTTCGAGGTTTCTTCACTAAGGCTTTAAGGGGGGCAGGTTTAAAGCCGTTTTTTCCTAAGGTTAAAATGGGAGGAAAGGTGTATTCGGGTTTTTTTTTCCTCTCTGTTGAAAGAGTGGCCCTGTCTTCTGCCATTGTTCCCTGAGGGACAAACGAGAGCTGATGTCTCCCCACTTCTTTTCAAAGTGCAAAATGGTGGCCAGATCTACTTGCATAGTTTCCTATGGGTAAAACGGGCGGCCACGTCTACTCCCATTGTTACCTATGGGCCAAACGACAGCTGATGTCTACCCACTTTTTTTCAAAGTGCTAAAGCGAGGGCTGGCCTAGTTGCATTGATTCCTATGGGTAAAACGGGTGGCCTGGTCTACTGCCGTTGTTCCCTATCGAAAAAGATTGGTCATATCTTTCGAGGTTTTTTAACTAAGGCTTAAAGGGGGCCATGTCTAAAGCCGTTTTTTTTCTGTGGTTGAAACGGGAGGCAAGGTATATTCGGGTTTTTTTTTCCTCTCTGTTTAAAGGGTGGCCCTGTCTTCTGCCGTTGTTCCCTGTGGGACAAACGAGAGCTGATGTCTCCCCACTTTTTTTCAAAGTGCAAAATGGAGGCCAGATCTACTTGCATAGTTTCCTATGGGTAAAACGGGCGGCCACGTCTACTCACATTGTTACTTATGGGCCGAACGAGACCTGATATCTCCCCACTGTTTTTCAAAGTGCTAAAGCGAGGGCTGGCCTAGTTGCATTGATTCCTATGGGTAAAACGGGAGGCCTGGTCTACTGCCGTTGTTCCCTATCGAAAAAAGATTGGTCATGTCTTTCGAGGTTTCTTCACTAAGGCTTAAAGGGGGGCCAGGTCTAAAACCGTATTTCCTCTTTTTAAAAAGGGAGGCAAGGAGTATTCGGGGTTATTTTTCCTCTCTGATGAACGGGTGGCCCTGTCTTCTGCCATTGTTCCCTGTGGGACAAACGAGAGCTGATGTCTCCCCACTTTAAGTGCAAAATGGAGGCCAGATCTACTTGCATAGTTTCCTATGGTTAAAAAGGGCGGCCACGTCTACTCCCATTGTTACCTATGGGCCAAACGAGAGCTGATGTCTCCCTACTGTTTTTCAAAGTGCTAAAGCGAGGGCTGTCCTTTTTGCATTGTTTCCAATGGGTAAAAAAACGAAGGCCTTGTCTACTGCCATTGTTCCCTATGGACAAACGATTGGTCCTATCTTTCGAGGTTTCTTCACTAAGGCTTAAAGGGGGGCTGGTTTAAAGCCGTTTTTTCCTAAGGTTAAAAGGGGAGGAAAGGTGTATTCGGGTTTTTTTCCCTCTCTGTCGAAAGGGTGGCCCTGTCTTCTGCCATTGTTCCCTGTGGGACAAACGAGAGCTGATGTCTCCCCACTTTTAAGTGCATAATGGAGGCCAGATCTACTTGCATAGTTTCCTATGGGTAAAACGGGCGGCCACGTCTACTCCCATTGTTACCTATGGGCCAAACGACAGCTCATGTCTACCCATTATTTTTCAAAGTGCTAAAGCGAGGGCTGGCCTAGTTGCATTGATTCCTAAGGGTAAAACGGATGGCCTGGTCTACTGCCGTTGTTCCCTATCGAAAAAAGATTGGTCATGTCTTTCGAGGTTTTTTAACTAAGGCTTAAAGGGAGCCAGGTCTAAAGCCGTTTTTTTTCTGTGGTTGAAACGGGAGGCAAGGTATATTCGGGGGTTTTTTTCCTCTCTGTTTAAAGGGTGGCCCTGTCTTCTGCCATTGTTCCCTGTGGAACAAACGAGAGCTGATGTTTCCCCGGGTTTTTTTCAAAGTGCAAAATGGAGGCCAGATCTACTTGCATAGTTTCCTATGGGTAAAACGGGCGGCCACGTCTACTCCCATTGTTACCTATGGGCCGAACGAGAGCTGATGTCTACCCACTTTTTTTCAAAGTGCTAAAGCGAGGGTGGCCTAGTTGCATTGATTCCTATGGGTAAAACGGGAGGCCTGGTCTATTGCCGTTGTTCCCTATCGAAAAAAGATTGGTCATGTCTTTCGAGGTTTCTTCACTAAGGCTTAAAGGGGCGGCAGGTTTAAAGCCGTTTTTTCCTAAGGTTAAAATGGGAGGAAAGGTGTATTCGGGTTTTTTTTCCTCTCTGATGAACGGGTGGCCCTGTCTTCTGCCATTGTTCCCTGTGGGACAAACGAGAGCTGATGTCTCCCCACTTTAAGTGAAAAATGGAGGCCAGATATACTTGTATAGTTTCCTATGGGTAAAACGGGCGGCCACGTCTACTCCCATTGTTACCTATGGGCCAAACGACAGGTGATGTCTACCCACTTTTTTCAAAGTGCATAATGGAGGCCAGATCTACTTGCATAGTTTCCTATGGGTAAAACGGGCGGCCACGTCTACTCCCATTGTTACCTATGGGCCAAACGACAGCTGATGTCTAACCATTATTTTTCAAAGTGCTAAAGCGAGGGCTGGCCTAGTTGCATTGATTCCTAAGGGTAAAACGGGTGGCCTGGTCTACTGCCGTTGTTCACTATCGAAAAAAGATTGGTCATGTCTTTCGAGGTTTTTTAACTAAGGCTTAAAAGGGGCCAGGTCTAAAGCCGTTTTTTTTCTGTGGTTGAAACGGGAAGCAAGGTATATTCGGGGTTTTTTTTCCTCTCTGTTTAAAGGGTGGCCCTGTCTTCTGCCATTGTTCCCTGTGGAACAAACGAGAGCTGATGTTTCCCCACGTTTTTTTCAAAGTGCAAAATGGAGGCCAGATCTACTTGCATAGTTTCCTATGGGTAAAACGGGCGGCCACGTCTACTCCCATTGTTACCTATGGGCCGAACGAGAGCTGATGTCTACCCACTTTTTTTCAAAGTGCTAAAGCGAGGGGTGGCCTAGTTGCATTGATTCCTATGGGTAAAACGGGAGGCCTGGTCTACTGCCGTTGTTCCCTATCGAAAAAAGATTGGTCATGTCTTTCGAGGTTTCTTCACTAAGGCTTAAAGTGGGGCTCGGTCTAAATCCGTATTTCCTCTTTTTAAAAAGGGAGGCAAGGAGTATTCGGGTTTTTTTTCCTCTCTGATGAACGGGTGGCCCTGTCTTCTGCCATTGTTCCCCGTGGGACAAACGAGAGCTGATGTCTCCCCACTTTTTTTCAAAGTGCAAAATGGAGGCCAGATCTACTTGCATAGTTTCCTATGGTTAAAAAGGGCGGCCACGTCTACTCCCATTGTTACCTATGGGCCAAACGAGAGCTGATGTCTCCCCACTGTGCTAAAGCGAGGGCTGTCCTTTTTGCATTGTTTCCAATGGGTAAAAAAACGAAGGCCTTGTCTACTGCCATTGTTCCCTATGGACAAACGATTGGTCCTATCTTTCGAGGTTTCTTCACTAAGGCTTAAAGGGGCGGCAGGTTTAAAGCCGTTTTTTCCTAAGGTTAAAATGGGAGGAAAGGTGTATTCGGGTTTTTTTCCCTCTCTGTCGAAAGGGTGGCCCTGTCTTCTACCATTGTTCCCTGTGGGACAAACGAGAGCTGATGTCTCCCCACTTTAAGTGCAAAATGGAGGCCAGATATACTTGTATAGTTTCCTATGGGTAAAACGGGCGGCCACGTCTACTCCCATTGTTACCTATGGGCCAAACGACAGGTGATGTCTACCCACTTTTTTTCAAAGTGCATAATGGAGGCCAGATCTACTTGCATAGTTTCCTATGGGTAAAACGGGCGGCCACGTCTACTCCCATTGTTACCTATGGGCCAAACGACAGCTGATGTCTACCCATTATTTTTCAAAGTGCTAAAGCGAGGGCTGGCCTAGTTGCATTGATTCCTAAGGGTAAAACGGATGGCCTGGTCTACTGCCGTTGTTCACTATCGAAAAAAGATTGGTCATGTCTTTCGAGGTTTTTTAACTAAGGCTTAAAGGGGGCCAGGTCTAAAGCCGTTTTTTTTCTGTGGTTGAAACGGGAGGCAAGGTATATTCGGGGTTTTTTTTCCTCTCTGTTTAAAGGGTGGCCCTGTCTTCTGCCATTGTTCCCTGTGGAACAAACGAGAGCTGATGTTTCCCCACGTTTTTTTCAAAGTGCAAAATGGAGGCCAGATCTACTTGCATAGTTTCCTATGTGTAAAACGGGCGGCCACGTCTACTCCCATTGTTACCTATGGGCCGAACGAGAGCTGATGTCTACCCACTTTTTTTCAAAGTGCTAAAGCGAGGGGTGGCCTAGTTGCATTGATTCCTATGGGTAAAACGGGAGGCCTGGTCTATTGCCGTTGTTCCCTTTCGAAAAAAGATTGGTCATGTCTTTCGAGGTTTCTTCACTAAGGCTTAAAGGGGGGCTAGGTCTAAATCCGTATTTCCTCTTTTTAAAAAGGGAGGCAAGGAGTATTCGGGTTTTTTTTCCTCTCTGATGAACGGGTGGCCCTGTCTTCTGCCATTGTTCCCTGTGGGAAAAACGAGAGCTGATGTCTCCCCCTTTTAAGTGCAAAATGGAGGCCAGATATACTTGTATAGTTTCCTATGGGTAAAACGGGCGGCCACGTCTACTCCCATTGTTACCTATGGGCCAAACGACAGGTGATGTCTACCCACTTTTTTTCAAAGTGCTAAAGCGAAGGCTGGACTAGTTGCATTGATTCCTAAGGGTAAAAAAGGAGGCCTGGTCTTATGCCGTTGTTCCCTATCGAAAAAAGATTGGTCATGTCTTTCGAGGTTTTTTAACTAAGGCTTAAAGGGGGCCAGGTCTAAAGCCGTTTTTTTTCTGTGGTTGAAACGGGAGGCAAGGTATATTCGGGTTTTTTTTTCCTCTCTGTTTAAAGGGTGGCCCTGTCTTCTGCCATTGTTCCCTGTGGAACAAACGAGAGCTGATGTCTCCCCACTTTTTTTCAAAGTGCAAACTGGAGGCCAGATCTACTTGCATAGTTTCCTATGGGTAAAACGGGCGGCCACGTCTACTCCCATTGTTACCTATGGGCCAAACGAGAGCTGATGTCTCCCCACTGTTTTTCAAAGTGCTAAAGCGAGGGCTGTCCTTTTTGCATTGTTTCCAATGGGTAAAAAAGGAAGGCCTGGTCTACTGCCGTTGTTCCCTATCGAAAAAAGATTGGTCATGTCTTTCGAGGTTTTTTAACTAAGGCTTAAAGGGGGCCAGGTCTAAAGCCGTTTTTTTTCTGTGGTTGAAACGGGAGGCAAGGTATATTCGGGGTTTTTTTTCCCTCTCTGTTTAAAGGGTGGCCCTGTCTTCTGCCATTGTTCCCTGTGGAACAAACGAGAGCTGATGTCTCCCCACGTTTTTTTCAAAGTGCAAAATGGAGGCCAGATCTTCTTGCATAGTTTCCTATGGGTAAAACGGGAGGCCACGTCTACTCCCATTGTTACCTATGGGCCGAACGAGAGCTGATGTCTACCCACTTTTTTTCAAAGTGCTAAAGCGAGGGGTGGCCTAGTTGCATTGATTCCTATGGGTAAAACGGGAGGCCTGGTCTACTGCGGTTGTTCCCTATCGAAAAAAGATTGGTCATGTATTTCGAGGTTTCTTCACTAAGGCTTAAAGGGGGGCTAGGTCTATAACCGTATTTCCTCTTTTTAAAAAGGGAGGCAAGGAGTATTCGGGTTTTTTTTCCTCTCTGATGAACGGGTGGCCCTGTCTTCTGCCATTCTTCCCTGTGGGACAAACGAGAGCTGATGTCTCCCCACTTTTAAGTGCAAAATGGAGGCCAGATATACTTGCATAGTTTCCTATGGGTAAAACGGGCGGCCACGTCTACTCCCATTGTTACCTATGGGCCAAACGACAGCTGATGTCTACCCAATTTTTTTCAAAGTGCTAAAGCGAGGGCTGGCCTAGTTGCATTGATTCCTATGGGTAAAACGGGCGGCCCATTGTTACTTATGGGCCGAACGAGACCTGATATCTCCCCACTGTTTTTCAAAGTGCTAAAGCGAGGGCTGGCCTAGTTGCATTGATTCCTATGGGTAAAACGGGAGGCCTGGTCTACTGCCGTTGTTCCCTATCGAAAAAAGATTGGTCATGTCTTTCGAGGTTTTTTAAATAAGGCTTAAAGGGGTCCAGGTCTAAAGCCGTTTTTTTTCTGTGGTTGAAACGGGAGGCAAGGTATATTCGGGGTTTTTTTTCCTCTCTGTTTAAAGGGTGGCCCTGTCTTCTGCCATTGTTCCCTGTGGAACAAACGAGAGCTGATGTCTCCACACGTTTTTTTCAAAGTGCAAAATGGAGGCCAGATCTACTTGCATAGTTTCCTATGGGTAAAACGGGCGGCCACGTCTACTCCCATTGTTACCTATGGGCCGAACGAGAGCTGATGTCTACCCACTTTTTTTCAAAGTGCTAAAGCGAGGGCTGGCCTAATTGCATTGATTCCTATGGGTAAAACGGGAGGCCTGGTCTACTGCCGTTGTTCCCTATTGAAAAAAGATTGGTCATGTCTTCCGAGGTTTCTTCACTAAGGCTTAAAGGGGGGCTAGGTCTATAACCGTATTTCCTCTTTTTAAAAAGGGAGGCAAGGAGTATTCGGGGTTTTTTTCCTCTCTGATGAACGGGTGGCCCTGTCTTCTACCATTCTTCCCTGTGGGACAAACGAGAGCTGATGTCTCCCCACTTTTAAGTGCAAAATGGAGGCCAGATATACTTGTATAGTTTCCTATGGGTAAAACGGGCGGCCACGTCTACTCCCATTGTAACCTATGGGCCAAACGAGAGCTGATGTCTCCCCACTGTTTTTCAAAGTGCTAAAGCGAGGGCTGAACTAGTTGCATTGATTCCGAAGGGTAAAACGGGAGGCCTGGTCTACTGCCGTTGTTCCCTATCGAAAAAGATTGGTCATGTCTTTCGAGGTTTTTTAACTAAGGCTTAAAGGGGGCCATGTCTAAAGCCGTTTTTTTTCTGTGGTTGAAACGGGAGGCAAGGTATATTCGGGGTTTTTTTTCCTCTCTGTTTAAAGGGTGGCCCTGTCTTCTGCCATTGTTCCCTGTGGGACAAACGAGAGCTGATGTCTCCCCACTTTTAAGAGCAAAATGGAGGCCAGATATACTTGTATAGTTTCCTATGGGTAAAACGGGCGGCCACGTCTACTCCCATTGTTACCGATGGGCCAAACGACAGGTGATGTCTACCCACTTTTTTTCAAAGTGCATAATGGAGGCCAGATCTACTTGCATAGTTTCCTATGGGTAAAACGGGCGGCCACGTCTACTCCCATTGTTACCTATGGGCCGAACGAGAGCTGATGTCTACCCACTTTTTTTCAAACTGCTAAAGCGAGGGCTGGCCTAGTTGCATTGATTCCTATGGGTAAAACGGGAGGCCTGGTCTACTGCCGTTGTTCCCTATCGAAAAAAGATTGGTCATGTCTTCCGAGGTTTCTTCACTAAGGCTTAAAGGGGGGCTAGGTCTATAACCGTATTTCCTCTTTTTAAAAAGGGAGGCAAGGAGTATTCGGGTTTTTTTTCCTCTCTGATGAACGGGTGACCCTGTCTTCTGCCATTGTTCCCTGTGGGACAAACGAGAGCTGATGTCTCCCCACTTTTTTCAAAGTGCAAAATGGAGGCCAGATCTACTTGCATAGTTTCCTATGGGTAAAACGGGCGGCCACGTCTACTCCCATTGTTACCTATGGGCCAAACGAGAGCTGATGTCTCCCCACTGTTTTTCAAAGTGCTAAAGCGAGGGCTGTCCTTTTTGCATTGTTTCCAATGGGTAAAAAAAGGAAGGCCTGGTCTACTGCCATTGTTCCCTATGGACAAACGATTGGTCCTATCTTTAGAGGTTTCTTCACTAAGGCTTAAAGGGGGGCAGGTTTAAAGCCGTTTTTTCCTAAGGTTAAAATGGGAGGAAAGTTGTATTCGGGTTTTTTTTTCCTCTCTGTTGAAAGAGTGGCCGTGTCTTCTGCCATTGTCCCCTGAGGGACAAACGAGAGCTGATGTCTCCCCACTTCTTTTCAAAGTGCAAAATGGAGGCCAGATCTACTTGCATAGTTTCCTATGGGTAAAACGGGCGGCCACGTCTACTCCCATTTTTACCTATGGGCCAAACGACAGCTGATGTCTACCCACTTTTTTTCAAAGTGCTAAAGCGAGGGCTGGCCTAGTTGCATTGATTCCTATGGGTAAAACGGGTGGCCTGGTCTACTGCCGTTGCTCCCTATCGAAAAAAGATTGGTCATATCTTTCGAGGTTTTTTAAGGCTTAAAGGGGGCCATGTCTAAAGCCGTTTTTTTTCTGTGGTTGAAACGGGAGGCAAGGTATATTCGGGGTTATTTTTTCTCTCTGTTTAAAGGGTGGCCCTGTCTTCTGCCATTGTTCCCTGTGGGACAAACGAGAGCTGATGTCTCCCCACTTTTAAGTGCAAAATGGAGGCCAGATATACTTGTATAGTTTCCTATGGGTAAAACGGGCGGCCACGTCTACTCCCATTGTTACCTATGGACCAAACGAGAGCTGATGTCTCCCAACTTTTAAGTGCAAAATGGAGGCCAGATCTACTTGCATAGTTTCCTATGGGTAAAACGGGCGGCCACGTCTACTCCCATTGTTACCTATGGGCCGAACGAGAGCTGATGTCTACCCACTTTTTTTCAAAGTGCTAAAGCGAGGGCTGGCCTAGTTGCATTGATTCCTATGGGTAAAACGGGAGGCCTGGTCTACTGCCGTTGTTCCCTATCGAAAAAAGATTGGTCATGTCTTTCGAGGTTTCTTCACTAAGGCTTAAAGGGGGGCTAGGTCTAAATCCGTATTTCCTCTTTTTAAAAAGGGAGGCAAGGAGTATTCGGGTTTTTTTTCCTCTCTGATGAACGGGTGGCCCTGTCTTCTGCCATTGTTCCCTGTGGGACAAACGAGAGCTGATGTCTCCCCACTTTTTTTCAAAGTGCAAAATGGAGGCCAGATCTACGTGCATAGTTTCCTATGGGTAAAACGGGCGGCCACGTCTACTCCCATTGTTACCTATGGGCCAAACGAGAGCTGATGTCTCCCCACTGTTTTTCAAAGTGCTAAAGCGAGGGCTGTCCTTTTTGCATTGTTTCCAATGGGTAAAAAAAGGAAGGCCTGGTCTACTGCCATTTTTCCCTATGGACAAACGATTGGTCCTATCTTTCGAGGTTTCTTCACTAAGGCTTAAAGGGGGGGCAGGTTTAAAGCCGTTTTTTCCTAAGGTTAAAATGGGAGGAAAGGTGTATTCGGGTTTTTTTTTCCTCTCTGTTGAAAGAGTGGCCCTGTCTTCTGCCATTGTTCCCTGAGGGACAAACGAGAGCTGATGTCTCCCCACTTCTTTTCAAAGTGCAAAATGGAGGCCAGATCTACTTGCATAGTTTCCTATGGGTAAAACGGGCGGCCACGTCTACTCCCATTTTTACCTATGGGCCAAACGACAGCTGATGTCTACCCACTTTTTTTCAAAGTGCTAAAGCGAGGGCTGGACTAGTTGCATTGATTCCTATGGGTAAAACGGGTGGCCTGGTCTACTGCCGTTGTTCCCTATCGAAAAAAGATTGGTCATATCTTTCGAGGTTTTTTAACTAAGGCTTAAAGGGGGCCATGTCTAAAGCCGTTTTTTTCTGTGGTTGAAACGAGAGGCAAGGTATATTCGGGTTTTTTTTTCCTCTCTGTTTAAAGGGTGGCCCTGTCTTCTGCCGTTGTTCCCTGTGGGACAAACGAGAGCTGATGTCTCCCCACTTTTTTTCAAAGTGCAAAATGGAGGCCAGATCTACTTGCATAGTTTCCTATGGGTAAAACGGGCGGCCACGTCTACTCACATTGTTACTTATGGGCCGAACGAGACCTGATATCTCCCCACTGTTTTTCAAAGTGCTAAAGCGAGGGCTGGCCTAGTTGCATTGATTCCTATGGGTAAAACGGGAGGCCTGGTCTACTGCCGTTGTTCCCTATCGAAAAAAGATTGGTCATGTCTTTCGAGGTTTCTTCACTAAGGCTTAAAGGGGGGCCAGGTCTAAAACCGTATTTCCTCTTTTTAAAAAGGGAGGCAAGGAGTATTCGGGGTTTTTTTTCCTCTCTGATGAACGGGTGGCCCTGTCTTCTGCCATTGTTCCCTGTGGAACAAACGAGAGCTGATGTCTCCCCACTTTTTTTCAAAGTGCAAAATGGAGGCCAGATCTACGTGCATAGTTTCCTATGGGTAAAACGGGCGGCCACGTCTACTCCCATTGTTACCTATGGGCCAAACGAGAGCTGATGTCTCCCCACTGTTTTTCAAAGTGCTAAAGCGAGGGCTGTCCTTTTTGCATTGTTTCCAATGGGTAAAAAACGAAGGCCTGGTCTACTGCCATTGTTCCCTATGGACAAACGATTGGTCCTATCTTTCGAGGTTTCTTCACTAAGGCTTAAAGGGGGGCAGGTTTAAAGCCGTTTTTCCCTAAGGTTAAAATGGGAGGAAAGGTGTATTCGGGTTTTTTTTTCCTCTCTGTTGAAAGAGTGGCCCTGTCTTCTGCCATTGTTCCCTGAGGGACAAACGAGAGCTTATGTCTCCCCACTTCTTTTCAAAGTGCAAAATGGAGGCCAGATCTACTTGCATAGTTTGCTATGGGTAAAACGGGCGGCCACGTCTACTCCCATTGTTACCTATGGGCCAAACGACAGCTGATGTCTACCCACTTTTTTTCAAAGTGCTAAAGCGAGGGCTGGCCTAGTTGCATTGATTCCTATGGGTAAAACTGGTGGCCTGGTCTACTGCCGTTGTTCCCTATCGAAAAAAGATTGGTCATATCTTTCGACGTTTTTTAACTAAGGCTTAAAGGGGGCCAGGTCTAAAGCCGTTTTTTTTCTGTGGTTGAAACGGGAGGCAAGGTATATTCGGGGGTTTTTTTTCCTCTCTGATTAAAGGGTGGCCCTGTCTTCTGCCATTGTTCCCTGTGGACAAACGATTGGTCCTATCTTTCGAGGTTTCTTCACTAAGGCTTAAAGGGGGGCAGGTTTAAAGCCGTTTTTCCCTAAGGTTAAAATGGGAGGAAAGGTGTATTCGGGTTTTTTTTCCCTCTCTGTTGAAAGAGTGGTCCTGTCTTCTGCCATTGTTCCCTGAGGGACAAACGAGAGCTGATGTCTCCCCACTTCTTTTCAAAGTGCAAAATGGAGGCCAGATCTACTTGCATAGTTTCCTGTGGGTAAAACGGGCGGCCACGTCTACTCCCATTGTTACCTATGGGCCAAACGAGAGCTGATGTCACCCCACTGTTTTTCAAAGTGCTAAAGCGAGGGCTGGCCTAGTTGCATTGATTCCTAAGGGTAAAACGGGTGGCCTGGTCTACTGCCGTTGTTCCCTATCGAAAAAAGATTGGTTATGTCTTTCGAGGTTTTTTAACTAAGGCTTAAAGGGGTTCAGGTCTAAAGCCGTTTTTTTTCTGTGGTTGAAACGGGAGGCAAGGTATATTCGGGTTTTTTTTTCTTCACTGTTTAAAGGGTGGCCCTGTCTTCTGCCATTGTTCCCTGTGGAACAAACGAGAGCTGATGTCTCCCCACTTTTTTTCAAAGTGCAAAATGGAGGCCAGATCTACTTGCATAGTTTCCTATGGGTAAAACGGGCGGCCACGTCTACTCCCATTGTTACCTATGGGCCAAACGAGAGCTGATGTCTCCCCACTGTTTTTCAAAGTGCTAAAGCGAGGGCTGTCCTTTTTGCATTGTTTCCAATGGGTAAAAAAAGGAAGGCCTGGTCTACTGCCATTGTTCCCTATGGACAAACGATTGGTCCTATCTTTCGAGGTTTCTTCACTAAGGCTTTAAGGGGGGCAGGTTTAAAGCCGTTTTTTCCTAAGGTTAAAATGGGAGGAAAGGTGTATTCGGGTTTTTTTTTCCTCTCTGTTGAAAGAGTGGCCCTGTCTTTTGCCATTGTTCCCTGAGGGACAAACGAGAGCTGATGTCTCCCCACTTCTTTTCAAAGTGCAAAATGGTGGCCAGATCTACTTGCATAGTTTCCTATGGGTAAAACGGGCGGCCACGTCTACTCCCATTGTTACCTATGGGCCAAACGACAGCTGATGTCTACCCACTGTTTTTCAAAGTGCTAAAGCGAGGGCTGGCCTAGTTGCATTGATTCCTATGGGTAAAACGGGAGGCCTGGTCTACTGCCGTTGTTCCCTATCGAAAAAAGATTGGTCATGTCTTTCGAGGTTTCTTCACTAAGGCTTAAAGGGGGGCCAGGTCTAAAACCGTATTTCCTCTTTTTAAAAAGGGAGGCAAGGAGTATTCGGGGTTATTTTTCCTCTCTGATGAACGGGTGGCCCTGTCTTCTTTCATTGTTCCCTGTGGGACAAACGAGAGCTGATGTCTCCCCACTTTCAAGTGCATAATGGAGGCCAGATCTACTTGCATAGTTTCCTATGGGTAAAACGGGCGGCCACGTCTACTCCCATTGTTACCTATGGGCCAAACGACAGCTCATGTCTACCCATTATTTTTCAAAGTGCTAAAGCGAGGGCTGGCCTAGTTGCATTGATTCCTAAGGGTAAAACGGATGGCCTGGTCTACTGCCGTTGTTCCCTATCGAAAAAAGATTGGTCATGTCTTTCGAGGTTTTTTAACTAAGGCTTAAAGGGGGCCAGGTCTAAAGCCGTTTTTTTCTGTGGTTGAAACGGGAGGCAAGGTATATTCGGGTTTTTTTTTCCTCTCTGTTTAAAGGGTGGCCCTGTCTTCTGCCATTGTTCCCTGTGGAACAAACGAGAGCTGATGTTTCCCCGGGTTTTTTTCAAAGTGCAAAATGGAGGCCAGATCTACTTGCATAGTTTCCTATGGGTAAAACGGGCGGCCACGTCTACTCCCATTGTTACCTATGGGCCGAACGAGAGCTGATGTCTACCCACTTTCTTTCAAAGTGCTAAAGCGAGGGGTGGCCTAGTTGCATTGATTCCTATGGGTAAAACGGGAGGCCTGGTCTACTGCCGTTGTTCCCTATCGAAAAAAGATTGGTCATGTCTTTCGAGGTTTCTTCACTAAGGCTTAAAGTGGGGCTCGGTCTAAATCCGTATTTCCTCTTTTTAAAAAGGGAGGCAAGGAGTATTCGGGTTTTTTTTCCTCTCTGATGAACGGGTGGCCCTGTCTTCTGCCATTGTTCCCTGTGGGACAAACGAGAGCTGATGTCTCCCCACTTTTTTCAAAGTGCAAAATGGAGGCCAGATCTACTTGCATAGTTTCCTATGGTTAAAAAGGGCGGCCACGTCTACTCCCATTGTTACCTATGGGCCAAACGAGAGCTGATGTCTCCCCACTGTTTTTCAAAGTGCTAAAGCGAGGGCTGTCGTTTTTGCATTGTTTCCAATGGGTAAAAAAACGAAGGCCTTGTCTACTGCCATTGTTCCCTATGGACAATCGATTGGTCCTATCTTTCGAGGTTTCTTCACTAAGGCTTAAAGGGGCGGCAGGTTTAAAGCCGTTTTTTCCTAAGGTTAAAATGGGAGGAAAGGTGTATTCGGGTTTTTTTCCCCTCTCTGTCGAAAGGGTGGCCCTGTCTTCTACCATTGTTCCCTGTGGGACAAACGAGAGCTGATGTCTCCCCACTTTAAGTGCAAAATGGAGGCCAGATATACTTGTATAGTTTCCTATGGGTAAAACGGGCGGCCACGTCTACTCCCATTGTTACCTATGGGCCAAACGACAGGTGATGTCTACCCACTTTTTTTCAAAGTGCAAAATGGAGGCCAGATCTACTTGCATAGTTTCCTATGGGTAAAACGGGCGGCCACGTCTACTCCCATTGTTACCTATGGGCCAAACGACAGCTGATGTCTACCCATTATTTTTCAAAGTGCTAAAGCGAGGGCTGGCCTAGTTGCATTGATTCCTAAGGGTAAAACGGATGGCCTGGTCTACTGCCGTTGTTCACTATCGAAAAAAGATTGGTCATGTCTTTCGAGGTTTTTTAACTAAGGCTTAAAGGGGGCCAGGTCTAAAGCCGTTTTTTTTCTGTGGTTGAAACGGGAGGCAAGGTATATTCGGGGTTTTTTTTCCTCTCTGTTTAAAGGGTGGCCCTGTCTTCTGCCATTGTTTCCTGTGGAACAAACGAGAGCTGATGTTTCCCCACGTTTTTTTCAAAGTGCAAAATGGAGACCAGATCTACTTGCATAGTTTCCTATGTGTAAAACGGGCGGCCACGTCTACTCCCATTGTTACCTATGGGCCGAACGAGAGCTGATGTCTACCCACTTTTTTTCAAAGTGCTAAAGCGAGGGGTGGCCTAGTTGCATTGATTCCTATGGGTAAAACGGGAGGCCTGGTCTATTGCCGTTGTTCCCTATCGAAAAAAGATTGGTCATGTCTTTCGAGGTTTCTTCACTAAGGCTTAAAGGGGGGCTAGGTCTAAATCCGTATTTCCTCTTTTTAAAAAGGGAGGCAAGGAGTATTCGGGTTTTTTTTCCTCTCTGATGAACGGGTGGCCCTGTCTTCTGCCATTGTTCCCTGTGGGACAAACGAGAGCTGATGTCTCCCCACTTTTTTTCAAAGTGCAAAATGGAGGCCAGATCTACTTGCATAGTTTCCTATGGTTAAAAAGGGCGGCCACGTCTACTCCCATTGTTACCTATGGGCCAAACGAGAGCTGATGTCTCCCCACTGTTTTTCAAAGTGCTAAAGCGAGGGCTGTCCTTTTTGCATTGTTTCCAATGGGTAAAAAAACGAAGGCCTTGTCTACTGCCATTGTTCCCTATGGACAAACGATTGGTCCTATCTTTCGAGGTTTCTTCACTAAGGCTTAAAGGGGCGGCAGGTTTAAAGCCGTTTTTTCCTAAGGTTAAAATGGGAGGAAAGGTGTATTCGGGTTTTTTCCCCTCTCTGTCGAAAGGGTGGCCCTGTCTTCTACCATTGTTCCCTGTGGGACAAACGAGAGCTGATGTCTCCCCACTTTAAGTGCAAAATGGAGGCCAGATATACTTGTATAGTTTCCTATGGATAAAACGGGCGGCCACGTCTACTCCCATTGTTACCTATGGGCCAAACGACAGGTGATGTCTACCCACTTTTTTTCAAAGTGCAAAATGGAGGCCAGATCTACTTGCATAGTTTCCTATGGGTAAAACGGGCGGCCACGTCTACTCCCATTGTTACCTATGGGCCAAACGACAGCTGATGTCTACCCATTATTTTTCAAAGTGCTAAAGCGAGGGCTGGCCTAGTTGCATTGATTCCTAAGGGTAAAACGGATGGCCTGGTCTACTGCCGTTGTTCACTATCGAAAAAAGATTGGTCATGTCTTTCGAGGTTTTTTAACTAAGGCTTAAAGGGGGCCAGGTCTAAAGCCGTTTTTTTTCTGTGGTTGAAACGGGAGGCAAGGTATATTCGGGGGTTTTTTTCCTCTCTGTTTAAAGGGTGGCCCTGTCTTCTGCCATTGTTCCCTGTGGAACAAACGAGAGCTGATGTTTCCCCACGTTTTTTTCAAAGTGCAAAATGGAGGCCAGATCTACTTGCATAGTTTCCTATGGGTAAAACGGGCGGCCACGTCTACTCCCATTGTTACCTATGGGCCAAACGAGAGCTGATGTCACCCCACTGTTTTTCAAAGTGCTAAAGCGAGGGCTGGCCTAGTAGCATTGATTCCTAAGGGTAAAACGGGTGGCCTGGTCTACTGCCGTTGTTCCCTATCGAAAAAAGATTGGTTATGTCTTTCGAGGTTTTTTAACTAAGGCTTAAAGGGGGCCAGGTCTAAAGCCGTTTTTTTTCTGTGGTTGAAACGGGAGGCAAGATATATTCGGGGTTTTTTTTCCTCTCTGTTTAAAGGGTGGCCCTATCTTCTGCCATTGTTCCCTGTGGAACAAACGAGAGCTGATGTCTCCCCACGTTTTTTTCAAAGTGCAAAATGGAGGCCAGATCTACTTGCATAGTTTCCTATGGGTAAAACGGGCGGCCACGTCTACTCCCATTGTTACCTATGGGCCGAACGAGAGCTGATGTCTACCCACTTTTTTTCAAAGTGCTAAAGCGAAGGCTGGCCTAGTTGCATTGATTCCTATGGGTAAAACGGGAGGCCTGGTCTACTGCCGTTGTTCCCTATCGAAAAAGATTGGTCATGTCTTTCGAGGTTTCTTCACTAAGGCTTAAAGGGGGCCGAGGTCTAAATCCGTATTTCCTCTTTTTAAAAAGGGAGGCAAGGAGTATTCGGGTTTTTTTTCCTCTCTGATGAACGGGTGGCCCTGTCTTCTGCCATTGTTCCCTGTGGGAAAACGAGAGCTGATGTCTCCCCACGTTTTTTTCAAAGTTCAAAATGGAGGCCAGATCTACTTGCATAGTTTCCTATGGGTAAAACGGGCGGACACGTCTACTCCCATTGTTACCTATGGGCCGAACGAGAGCTGATGTCTACCCACTTTTTTTCAAAGTGCTAAAGCGAAGGCTGGCCTAGTTGCATTGATTCCTAAGGGTAAAAAAGGAGGCCTGGTCTACTGCCGTTGTTCCCTATCGAAAAAAGATTGGTCATGTCTTTCGAGGTTTTTTAACTAAGGCTTAAAGGGGGCCAGGTCTAAAGCCGTTTTTTTTCTGTGGTTGTAACGGGAGGCAAGGTATATTCGGGGTTTTTTTTCCTCTCTGTTTAAAGGGTGGCCCTGTCTTCTGCCATTGTTCCCTGTGGAATTAACGAGAGCTGATGTCTCCCCACGTTTTTTTCAAAGTGCAAAATGGAGGCCAGATCTACTTGCATAGTTTCCTATGGGTAAAACGGGCGGACACGTCTACTCCCATTGTTACCTATGGGCCGAACGAGAGCTGATGTCTACCCACTTTTTTTCAAAGTGCTAAAGCGAGGGCTGGCCTAGTTGCATTGATTCCTATGGGTAAAACGGGAGGCCTGGTCTACTGCCGTTGTTCCCTATCGAAAAAAGATTGGTCATGTCTTTCGAGGTTTCTTCACTAAGGCTTAAAGGGGGGCTAGGTCTAAATCCGTATTTCCTCTTTTTAAAAAGGGAGGCGAGGAGTATTCGGGTTTTTTTTCCTCTCTGATGAACGGGTGGCCCTGTCTTCTGCCATTCTTCCCTGTGGGACAAACGAGAGCTGATGTCTCCCCACTTTTTTCAAAGTGCAAAATGGAGGCCAGATCTACTTGCATAGTTTCCTATGGTTAAAAAGGGCGGCCACGTCTACTCCCATTGTTACCTATGGGCCAAACGAGAGCTGATGTCTCCCCACTGTTTTTCAAAGTGCTAAAGCGAGGGCTGGCCTAGTTGCATTGATTCCGAAGGGTAAAACGGGTGGCCTGGTCTACTGCCGTTGTTCCCTATCGAAAAAAGATTGGTTATGTCTTTCGAGGTTTTTTAACTAAGCCTTAAAGGGGGCCAGGTCTAAAGCCGTTTTTTTTCTGTGGTTGAAACGGGAGGCAAGGTATATTCGGGTTTTTTTTTCCTCTCTGTTTAAAGGGTGGCCCTGTCTTCTGCCATTGTTCCCTGTGGAACAAACGAGAGCTGATGTCTCCCCACTTTTTTTCAAAGTGCAAAATGGAGGCCAGATCTACTTGCATAGTTTCCTTTGGGTAAAACGGGCGGCCACGTCTACTCCCATTGTTACCTATGGGCCAAACGAGAGCTGATGTCTCCCCACTGTTTTTCAAAGTGCTAAAGCGAGGGCTGTCCTTTTTGCATTGTTTCCAATGGGTAAAAAAGGAAGGCCTGGTCTACTGCCATTGTTCCCTATGGACAAACGATTGGTCCTATCTTTCGAGGTTTCTTCACTAAGGCTTAAAGGGGGGGCAGGTTTAAAGCCGTTTTTTCCTAAGGTTAAAATGGGAGGAAAGGTGTATTCGGGTTCTTTTTTCCTCTCTGTTGAAAGAGTGGCCCTGTCTTCTGCCATTGTTCCCTGAGGGACAAACGAGAGCTGATGTCTCCCCATTTCTTTTCAAAGTGCAAAATGGAGGCCAGATCTCCTTGCATAGTTTCCTGTGGGTAAAACGGGCGGCCACGTCTACTCCCATTGTTACCTATGGGCCGAACGAGAGCTGATGTCTACCCACTTTTTTTCAAAGTGCTAAAGCGAGGGCTGGCCTAGTTGCATTGATTCCTATGGGTAAAACGGGAGGCCTGTTCTACTGCCGTTGTTCCCTATCGAAAAAAGATTGGTCATGTCTTTCGAGGTTTCTTCACTAAGGCTTAAAGGGGGGCTAGGTCTATAACCGTATTTCCTCTTTTTAAAAAGGGAGGCAAGGAGTATTCGGGGTTTTTTTTCCTCTCTGATGAACGGGTGGCCCTGTCTTCTGCCATTGTTCCCTGTGGAACAAACGAGAGCTGATGTCTCCCCACGTTTTTTTCAAAGTGCAAAATGGAGGCCAGATCTACTTGCATAGTTTCCTATGGGTAAAACGGGCGGCCACGTCTACTCCCATTGTTACCTATGGGCCAAACGAGAGCTGATGTCACCCCACTGTTTTTCAAAGTGCTAAAGCGAGGGCTGGCCTAGTTGCATTGATTCCTAAGGGTAAAACGGGTGGCCTGGTCTACTGCCGTTGTTCCCTATCGAAAAAAGATTGGTTATGTCTTTCGAGGTTTTTTAACTAAGGCTTAAAGGGGGCAGGTCTAAAGCCGTTTTTTTTCTGTGGTTGAAACGGGAGGCAAGGTATATTCGGGTTTTTTTTCCTCTCTGTTTAAAGGGTGGCCCTGTCTTCTGCCATTGTTCCCTGTGGAACAAACGAGAGCTGATGTCTCCCCACGTTTTTTTCAAAGTGCAAAATGGAGGCCAGATCTACTTGCATAGTTTCCTATGGGTAAAACGGGCGGCCACGTCTACTCCCATTGTTACCTATGGGCCAAACGAGAGCTGATGTCACCCCACTGTTTTTCAAAGTGCTAAAGCGAGGGCTGGCCTAGTTGCATTGATTCCTAAGGGTAAAACGGGTGCCCTGGTCTACTGCCGTTGTTCCCTATCGAAAAAAGATTGGTTATGTCTTTCGAGGTTTTTTAACTAAGGCTTAAAGGGGGCCATGTCTAAAGCCGTTTTTTTTTCTGTGGTTGAAACGGGAGGCAACGTATGTTCGGGTTTTTTTTTCATCTCTGTTTAAAGGGTGGCCCTGTCTTCTGCCATTGTTCCCTGTGGAACAAACGAGAGCTGATGTCTCCCCACTTTTTTTCAAAGTGCAAAATGGAGGCCAGATCTACTTGCATAGTTTCCTAGGGGTAAAACGGGCGGCCACGTCTACTCCCATTGTTACCTATGGGCCGAACGAGAGCTGATGTCTACCCACTTTTTTTCAAAGTGCTAAAGCGAGGGCTGGCCTAGTTGCATTGATTCCTATGGGTAAAACGGGAGGCCTGGTCTACTGCCGTTGTTCCCTATCGAAAAAAGATTGGTCATGTCTTTCGAGGTTTCTTCACTAAGGCTTAAAGGGGGGCCAGGTCTAAAACCGTATTTCCTCTTTTTAAAAAGGGAGGCAAGGAGTATTCGGGGGTTTTTTTCCTCTCTGATGAACGGGTGGCCCTGTCTTCTGCAATTGTTCCCTGTGGGACAAACGAGAGCTGATGTCTCCCCACTTTTTTTCAAAGTGCAAAATGGAGGCCAGATCTACTTGCATAGTTTCCTATGGTTAAAACGGGCGGCCACGTCTACTCCCATTGTTACCTATGGGCCAAACGAGAGCTGATGTCTCCCCACTGTTTTTCAAAGTGCTAAAGCGAGGGCTGTCCTTTTTGCATTGTTTCCAATGGGTAAAAAAGGAAGGCCTGGTCTACTGCCCTTGTTCCCTATGGACAAATGATTGGTCCTATCTTTCGAGGTTTCTTCACTAAGGCTTAAAGGGGGTGCAGGTTTAAAGCCGTTTTTTCCTAAGGTTAAAATGGGAGGAAAGGTGTATTCGGGGTTTTTTTTCCTCTCTGTTGAAAGAGTGGCCCTGTCTTCTGCCATTGTTCCCTGAGGGACAAACGAGAGCTGATGTCTCCCCACTTCTTTTCAAAGTGCAAAATGGAGGCCAGATCTACTTGCATAGTTTCCTATGGGTAAAACGGGCGGCCACGTCTACTCCCATTGTTACCTATGGGCCAAACGAGAGCTGATGTCACCCCACTGTTTTTCAAAGTGCTAAAGCGAGGGCTGGCCTAGTTGCATTGATTCCTAAGGGTAAAACGGGTGGCCTGGTCTACTGCCGTTGTTCCCTATCGAAAAAAGATTGGTTATGTCTTTCGAGGTTTTTTAACTAAGGCTTAAAGGGGGCCATGTCTAAAGCCGTTTTTTTTTCTGTGGTTGAAACGGGAGGCAACGTATATTCGGGTTTTTTTTTCATCTCTGTTTAAAGGGTGGCCCTGTCTTCTGCCATTGTTCCCTGTGGAACAAACGAGAGCTGATGTCTCCCCACTTTTTTTCAAAGTGCAAAATGGAGGCCAGATCTACTTGCATAGTTTCCTAGGGGTAAAACGGGCGGCCACGTCTACTCCCATTGTTACCTATGGGCCGAACGAGAGCTGATGTCTACCCACTTTTTTTCAAAGTGCTAAAGCGAGGGCTGGCCTAGTTGCATTGATTCCTATGGGTAAAACGGAAGGCCTGGTCTACTGCCGTTGTTCCCTATCGAAAAAAGATTGGTCATGTCTTTCGAGGTTTCTTCACTAAGGCTTAAAGGGGGCCAGGTCTAAAACCGTATTTCCTCTTTTTAAAAAGGGAGGCAAGGAGTATTCGGGTTTTTTTTTCCTCTCTGATGAACGGGTGGCCCTGTCTTCTGCAATTGTTCCCTGTGGGACAAACGAGAGCTGATGTCTCCCCACTTTTTTTCAAAGTGCAAAATGGAGGCCAGATCTACTTGCATAGTTTCCTATGGTTAAAACGGGCGGCCACGTCTACTCCCATTGTTACCTATGGGCCAAACGAGAGCTGATGTCTCCCCACTGTTTTTCAAAGTGCTAAAGCGAGGGCTGTCCTTTTTGCATTGTTTCCAATGGGTAAAAAAGGAAGGCCTGGTCTACTGCCCTTGTTCCCTATGGACAAATGATTGGTCCTATCTTTCGAGGTTTCTTCACTAAGGCTTAAAGGGGGTGCAGGTTTAAAGCCGTTTTTTCCTAAGGTTAAAATGGGAGGAAAGGTGTATTCGGGGTTTTTTTTCCTCTCTGTTGAAAGAGTGGCCCTGTCTTCTGCCATTGTTCCCTGAGGGACAAACGAGAGCTGATGTCTCCCCACTTCTTTTCAAAGTGCAAAATGGAGGCCAGATCTACTTGCATAGTTTCCTATGGGTAAAACGGGCGGCCACGTCTACTCCCATTTTTACCTATGGGCCAAACGACAGCTGATGTCTACCCACTTTTTTTCAAAGTGCTAAAGCGAGGGCTGGCCTAGTTGCATTGATTCCTATGGGTAAAACGGGTGTCCTGGTCTACTGCCGTTGTTCCCTATCGAAAAAAGATTGGTCATATCTTTCGAGGTTTTTTAACTAAGGCTCAAAGGGGGCAAGGTCTAAAGCCGTTTTTTTCTGTGGTTGAAACGGGAGGCAAGGTATATTCGGGGTTTTTTTTCCTCTCTGTTTAAAGGGTGGCCCTGTCTTCTGCCATTGTTCCCTGTGGAACAAACGAGAGCTGATGTCACCCCACTGTTTTTCAAAGTGCTAAAGCGAGGGCTGGCCTAGTTGCATTGATTCCTAAGGGTTAAACGGGTGGCCTGGTCTACTGCCGTTGTTCCCTATCGAAAAAAGATTGGTTATGTCTTTCGAGGTTTTTTAACTAAGGCTTAAAGGGGGCCAGGTCTAAAGCCGTTTTTTTTCTGTGGTTGAAACGGGAGGCAAGGTATATTCGGGTTTTTTTTTCCTCTCTGTTTAAAGGGTGGCCCTGTCTTCTGCCATTGTTCCCTGTGGGACAAACGATAGCTGATGTCTCCCCACTTTTAAGTGCAAAATGGAGGCCAGATATACTTGTATAGTTTCCTATGGGTAAAACGGGCGGCCACGTCTACTCCCATTGTTACCTATGGGCCAAACGACAGGTGATGTCTACCCACTTTTTTTCAAAGTGCATAATGGAGGCCAGATCTACTTGCATAGTTTCCTATGGGTAAAACGGGCGGCCACGTCTACCCCCATTGTTACCTATGGGCCAAACGACAGCTGATGTCTCCCCACTGTTTTTCAAAGTGCTAAAGCGAAGGCTGGCCTAGTTGCATTGATTCCTAAGGGTAAAAAAGGAGGCCTGGTCTACTGCCGTTGTTCCCTATCGAAAAAAGATTGGTCATGTCTTTCGAGGTTTTTTAACTAAGGCTTAAAGGGGGCCAGGTCTAAAGCCGTTTTTTTTCTGTGGTTGAAACGGGAGGCAAGGTATATTCGGGTTTTTTTCCCTCTCTGTTTAAAGGGTGGCCCTGTCTTCTGCCATTGTTCCCTGTGGAACAAACGAGAGCTGATGTCTCCCCACGTTTTTTTCAAAGTGCAAAATGGAGGCCAGATCTACTTGCATAGTTTCCTATGGGTAAAACGGGCGGCCACGTCTACTTCCATTGTTACCTATGGGCCAAACGACAGCTGATGTCTACCCACTGTTTTTCAAAGTGCTAAAGCGAGGGCTGGCCTAGTTGCATTGATTCCTATGGGTAAAACGGGAGGCCCATTGTTACTTATGGGCCGAACGAGACCTGATATCTCCCCACTGTTTTTCAAAGTGCTAAAGCGAGGGCTGGCCTAGTTGCATTGATTCCTATGGGTAAAACGGGAGGCCTGGTCTACTGCCGTTGTTCCCTATCGAAAAAGATTGCTCATGTCTTTCGAGGTTTTTTAACTAAGGCTTAAAGTGGGCCAGGTCTAAAGCCGTTTTTTTATGTGGTTGAAACGGGAGGCAAGGTATATTCGGGTTTTTTTTTTCCTCTCTGTTTAAAGGGTGGCCCTGTCTTCTGCCATTGTTCCCTGTGGAACAAACGAGAGCTGATGTCTCCCCACGTTTTTTTCAAAGTGCAAAATGGAGGCCAGATCTACTTGCATAGTTTCCTATGGGTAAAACGGGTGGCCACGTCTACTCCCATTGTTACCTATGGGCCAAACGAGAGCTGATGTCACCCCACTGTTTTTCAAAGTGCTAAAGCGAGGGCTGGCCTAGTTGCATTGATTCCTAAGGGTAAAACGGGTGGCCTGGTGTACTGCCGTTGTTCCCTATCGAAAAAAGATTGGTTATGTCTTTCGAGGTTTTTTAACTAAGGCTTAAAGGGGGCCAGGTCTAAAGCCGTTTTTTTTCTGTGGTTGAAACGGGAGGCAAGGTATATTCGGGTTTTTTTTTCCTCTCTGTTTAAAGGGTGGCCCTGTCTTCTGCCATTGTTCCCTGTGGAACAAACGAGAGCTGATGTCTCCCCACTTTTTTTCAAAGTGCAAAATGGAGGCCAGATCTACTTGCATAGTTTCCTTTGGGTAAAACGGGCGGCCACGTCTACTCCCATTGTTACCTATGGGCCAAACGAGAGCTGATGTCTCCCCACTGTTTTTCAAAGTGCTAAAGCGAGGGCTGTCCTTTTTGCATTGTTTCCAATGGGTAAAAAAAGGAAGGCCTGGTCTACTGCCATTGTTCCCTATGGACAAACGATTGGTCCTATCTTTCGAGGTTTCTTCACTAAGGCTTAAATGGGGGGCAGGTTTAAAGCCGTTTTTTCCTAAGGTTAAAATGGGAGGAAAGGTGTATTCGGGTTCTTTTTTCCTCTCTGTTGAAAGAGTGGCCCTGTCTTCTGCCATTGTTCCCTGAGGGACAAACGAGAGCTGATGTCTCCCCATTTCTTTTCAAAGTGCAAAATGGAGGCCAGATCTCCTTGCATAGTTTCCTGTGGGTAAAACGGGCGGCCATGTCTACTCCCATTGTTACCTATGGGCCGAACGAGAGCTGATGTCTACCCACTTTTTTTCAAAGTGCTAAAGCGAGGGCTGGCCTAGTTGCATTGATTCCTATGGGTAAAACGGGAGGCCTGTTCTACTGCCGTTGTTCCCTATCGAAAAAAGATTGGTCATGTCTTTCGAGGTTTCTTCACTAAGGCTTAAAGGGGGCTAGGTCTATAACCGTATTTCCTCTTTTTAAAAAGGGAGGCAAGGAGTATTCGGGGTTTTTTTTCCTCTCTGATGAACGGGTGGCCCTGTCTTCTGCCATTGTTCCCTGTGGAACAAACGAGAGCTGATGTCTCCCCACGTTTTTTTCAAAGTGCAAAATGGAGGCCAGATCTACTTGCATAGTTTCCTATGGGTAAAACGGGCGGCCACGTCTACTCCCATTGTTACCTATGGGCCAAACGAGAGCTGATGTCACCCCACTGTTTTTCAAAGTGCTAAAGCGAGGGCTGGCCTAGTTGCATTGATTCCTAAGGGTAAAACGGGTGGCCTGGTCTACTGCCGTTGTTCCCTATCGAAAAAAGATTGGTTATGTCTTTCGAGGTTTTTTAACTAAGGCTTAAAGGGGGCAGGTCTAAAGCCGTTTTTTTTCTGTGGTTGAAACGGGAGGCAAGGTATATTCGGGTTTTTTTTTCCTCTCTGTTTAAAGGGTGGCCCTGTCTTCTGCCATTGTTCCCTGTGGAACAAACGAGAGCTGATGTCTCCCCACGTTTTTTTCAAAGTGCAAAATGGAGGCCAGATCTACTTGCATAGTTTCCTATGGGTAAAACGGGCGGCCACGTCTACTCCCATTGTTACCTATGGGCCAAACGAGAGCTGATGTCACCCCACTGTTTTTCAAAGTGCTAAAGCGAGGGCTGGCCTAGTTGCATTGATTCCTAAGGGTAAAACGGGTGCCCTGGTCTACTGCCGTTGTTCCCTATCGAAAAAAGATTGGTTATGTCTTTCGAGGTTTTTTAACTAAGGCTTAAAGGGGGCCATGTCTAAAGCCGTTTTTTTTTCTGTGGTTGAAACGGGAGGCAACGTATGTTCGGGTTTTTTTTTCATCTCTGTTTAAAGGGTGGCCCTGTCTTCTGCCATTGTTCCCTGTGGAACAAACGAGAGCTGATGTCTCCCCACTTTTTTCAAAGTGCAAAATGGAGGCCAGATCTACTTGCATAGTTTCCTAGGGGTAAAACGGGCGGCCACGTCTACTCCCATTGTTACCTATGGGCCGAACGAGAGCTGATGTCTACCCACTTTTTTTCAAAGTGCTAAAGCGAGGGCTGGCCTAGTTGCATTGATTCCTATGGGTAAAACGGGAGGCCTGGTCTACTGCCGTTGTTCCCTATCGAAAAAAGATTGGTCATGTCTTTCGAGGTTTCTTCACTAAGGCTTAAAGGGGGGCCAGGTCTAAAACCGTATTTCCTCTTTTTAAAAAGGGAGGCAAGGAGTATTCGGGGGTTTTTTTCCTCTCTGATGAACGGGTGGCCCTGTCTTCTGCAATTGTTCCCTGTGGGACAAACGAGAGCTGATGTCTCCCCACTTTTTTTCAAAGTGCAAAATGGAGGCCAGATCTACTTGCATAGTTTCCTATGGTTAAAACGGGCGGCCACGTCTACTCCCATTGTTACCTATGGGCCAAACGAGAGCTGATGTCTCCCCACTGTTTTTCAAAGTGCTAAAGCGAGGGCTGTCCTTTTTGCATTGTTTCCAATGGATAAAAAAAGGAAGGCCTGGTCTACTGCCCTTGTTCCCTATGGACAAATGATTGGTCCTATCTTTCGAGGTTTCTTCACTAAGGCTTAAAGGGGGTGCAGGTTTAAAGCCGTTTTTTCCTAAGGTTAAAATGGGAGGAAAGGTGTATTCGGGGTTTTTTTTCCTCTCTGTTGAAAGAGTGGCCCTGTCTTCTGCCATTGTTCCCTGAGGGACAAACGAGAGCTGATGTCTCCCCACTTCTTTTCAAAGTGCAAAATGGAGGCCAGATCTACTTGCATAGTTTCCTATGGGTAAAACGGGCGGCCACGTCTACTCCCATTGTTACCTATGGGCCAAACGAGAGCTGATGTCACCCCACTGTTTTTCAAAGTGCTAAAGCGAGGGCTGGCCTAGTTGCATTGATTCCTAAGGGTAAAACGGGTGGCCTGGTCTACTGCCGTTGTTCCCTATCGAAAAAAGATTGGTTATGTCTTTCGAGGTTTTTTAACTAAGGCTTAAAGGGGGCCATGTCTAAAGCCGTTTTTTTTCTGTGGTTGAAACGGGAGGCAACGTATATTCGGGTTTTTTTTTCATCTCTGTTTAAAGGGTGGCCCTGTCTTCTGCCATTGTTCCCTGTAGAACAAACGAGAGCTGATGTCTCCCCACGTTTTTTTCAAAGTGCAAAATGGAGGCCAGATCTACTTGCATAGTTTCCTATGGGTAAAACGGGCGGCCACGTCTACTCCCATTGTTACCTATGGGCCAAACGAGAGCTGATGTCACCCCACTGTTTTTCAAAGTGCTAAAGCGAGGGCTGGCCTAGTTGCATTGATTCCTAAGGGTAAAACGGGTGCCCTGGTCTACTGCCGTTGTTCCCTATCGAAAAAAGATTGGTTATGTCTTTCGAGGTTTTTTAACTAAGGCTTAAAGGGGGCCATGTCTAAAGCCGTTTTTTTTTCTGTGGTTGAAACGGGAGGCAACGTATATTCGGGTTTTTTTTTCATCTCTGTTTAAAGGGTGGCCCTGTCTTCTGCCATTGTTCCCTGTGGAACAAACGAGAGCTGATGTCTCCCCACTTTTTTCAAAGTGCAAAATGGAGGCCAGATCTACTTGCATAGTTTCCTAGGGGTAAAACGGGCGGCCACGTCTACTCCCATTGTTACCTATGGGCCGAACGAGAGCTGATGTCTACCCACTTTTTTTCAAAGTGCTAAAGCGAGGGCTGGCCTAGTTGCATTGATTCCTATGGGTAAAACGGAAGGCCTGGTCTACTGCCGTTGTTCCCTATCGAAAAAGATTGGTCATGTCTTTCGAGGTTTCTTCACTAAGGCTTAAAGGGGGGCCAGGTCTAAAACCGTATTTCCTCTTTTTAAAAAGGGAGGCAAGGAGTATTCGGGTTTTTTTTCCTCTCTGATGAACGGGTGGCCCTGTCTTCTGCAATTGTTCCCTGTGGGACAAACGAGAGCTGATGTCTCCCCACTTTTTTTCAAAGTGCAAAATGGAGGCCAGATCTACTTGCATAGTTTCCTATGGTTAAAACGGGCGGCCACGTCTACTCCCATTGTTACCTATGGGCCAAACGAGAGCTGATGTCTCCCCACTGTTTTTCAAAGTGCTAAAGCGAGGGCTGTCCTTTTTGCATTGTTTCCAATGGGTAAAAAAAGGAAGGCCTGGTCTACTGCCCTTGTTCCCTATGGACAAATGATTGGTCCTATCTTTCGAGGTTTCTTCACTAAGGCTTAAAGGGGGTGCAGGTTTAAAGCCGTTTTTTCCTAAGGTTAAAATGGGAGGAAAGGTGTATTCGGGGTTTTTTTTCCTCTCTGTTGAAAGAGTGGCCCTGTCTTCTGCCATTGTTCCCTGAGGGACAAACGAGAGCTGATGTCTCCCCACTTCTTTTCAAAGTGCAAAATGGAGGCCAGATCTACTTGCATAGTTTCCTATGGGTAAAACGGGCGGCCACGTCTACTCCCATTTTTACCTATGGGCCAAACGACAGCTGATGTCTACCCACTTTTTTCAAAGTGCTAAAGCGAGGGCTGGCCTAGTTGCATTGATTCCTATGGGTAAAACGGGTGTCCTGGTCTACTGCCGTTGTTCCCTATCGAAAAAAGATTGGTCATATCTTTCGAGGTTTTTTAACTAAGGCTCAAAGGGGGCAAGGTCTAAAGCCGTTTTTTTTCTGTGGTTGAAACGGGAGGCAAGGTATATTCGGGGTTTTTTTCCCTCTCTGTTTAAAGGGTGGCCCTGTCTTCTGCCATTGTTCCCTGTGGAACAAACGAGAGCTGATGTCTCCCCACTTTTTTCAAAGTGCAAAATGGAGGCCAGATCTACTTGCATAGTTTCCTATGGGTAAAACGGGCGGCCACGTCTACTCCCATTGTTACCTATGAGCCAAACGAGAGCTGATGTCTCCCCACTGTTTTTCAAAGTGCTAAAGCTAGGGCTGTCCTTTTTGCATTGTTTCCAATGGGTAAAAAAAGGAAGGCCTGGTCTACTGCCATTGTTCCCTATGGACAAACGATTGGTCCTATCTTTCGAGGTTTCTTCACTAAGGCTTAAAGGGGGGCAGGTTTAAAGCCGTTTTTTCCTAAGGTTAAAATGGGAGGAAAGGTGTATTCGGGTTTTTTTTTCCTCTCTGTTGAAAGAGTGGCCCTGTCTTCTGCCATTGTTCCCTGAGGGACAAACGAGAGCTGATGTCTCCCCACTTTTAAGTGCAAAATGGAGGCCAGATATACTTGTATAGTTTCCTATGGGTAAAACGGGCGGCCACGTCTACTCCCATTGTTACCTATGGGCCAAACGACAGGTGATGTCTACCCACTTTTTTCAAAGTGCATAATGGAGGCCAGATCTACTTGCATAGTTTCCTATGGGTAAAACGGGCGGCCACGTCTACTCCCATTGTTACCTATGGGCCAAACGACAGCTGATGTCTACCCATTATTTTTCAAAGTGCTAAAGCGAGGGCTGGCCTAGTTGCATTGATTCCTAAGGGTAAAACGGATGGCCTGGTCTACTGCCGTTGTTCCCTATCGAAAAAAGATTGGTCATGTCTTTCGAGGTTTTTTAACTAAGGCTTAAAGGGGGCCAGGTCTAAAGCCGTTTTTTTCTGTGGTTGAAACGGGAGGCAAGGTATATTCGGGGTTTTTTTTCCTCTCTGTTTAAAGGGTGGCCCTGTCTTCTGCCATTGTTCCCTGTGGAACAAACGAGAGCTGATGTCTCCCCACGTTTTTTCAAAGTGCAAAATGGAGGCCAGATCTACTTGCATAGTTTCCTATGGGTAAAACGGGCGGCCACGTCTACTCCCATTGTTACCTATGGGCCGAACGAGAGCTGACGTCTCCCCACTTTTTTTCAAAGTGCTAAAGCGAGGGCTGGCCTAGTTGCATTGATTCCTATGGGTAAAACGGGAGGCCTGTTCTACTGCCGTTGTTCCCTATCGAAAAAAGATTGGTCATGTCTTTCGAGGTTTCTTCACATCTTTTTTCGATAGGGAACAACGGCAGTAGACCAGGCCTCCCGTTTTACCCATAGGAATCAATGCAACTAGGCCAGCCCTCGCTTTAGCACTTTGAAAAACAGTGGGGTGACATCAGCTCTCTTTCGGCCCATAGGTAACAATGTGAATAGACGTGGCCGCCCGTTTTACCTATAGGAAACTATGCAAGTAGATCTGGCCTCCATTTTGATCTTTGGAAAAAACGTGGGGAGACATCAGCTGTCGTTTGTTCCAAAGGGAACAATGGCAGAAGACAGGGCCACCCTTTAAACAGAGAGGAAATAATACCGCCGAATACTCCTTGCCTCCCTTTTTAAAAAGAGGAAATACGGATTTAGACCTGGCCTCCCTTTAAGCCTTAGTGAAGAAACCTCGAAAGACAAGACCAATCGATTGTCCATAGGGAACAATGGCAGTAGACCAGGCATCCCGTTTTACTCATAGGAAACAATGCAACTAGGACAGCCCACGCTTTAGCACTTGGAAAAAAAGTGGGTAGACATCAGCTCTCGTTTGGCCCATAGATTACAATGGGAGTAGACGTGACCGCCCGTTTTACACATAGGAAACTATGCAAGTAGATTTGGCCTCCATTTTGCACTTTGAAAAAACGTGGGGAGACATCAGCTCTCCTTTGGCCCCCAGGGAATAATGGCAGAAGAAAGGGCCACCCGTTCAACGGAGAGGGAAAAAACCCCGAATACACCTTCCCTCCCGTTTTAAAAAGAGGAAATACGGTTTTAGACCTGCCCCCCTTTAATCCTTTGTGAAAAAACCTGGAAAGACATGACCTCTCGTTTGCCCATCGGGAACAATGGTAGTAGACCAGGCCACCCGTTTTACCCATAGGAAACTATGCAACTTGGCCAGCCCTCCCTATAGCACTTTGAAAAAAAGGTGGGTAGACATCAGCTGTCGTTTGGCCCATAGGTAACAATGGGAGAAGACCTGGTCGCCCATTTTTCCCTTGGGAAACTAGGCAAGTAGATCTGGCCTCCATTTTGCACTTTTAAAAAAACGTGGGTAGACATCAGCTCTCGTTTGGCCAACAGGGAAGAAAGGCAGAAGACAAGGCGTCCCATTACACAGAGAGGAAAAGAAACCCGAATACACCTTGCCTCCCGTTTTAACCATAGGAAAAAACGGCTTTAGCCCTGGCCCCGCTTTAAACCTTAGTGAAGAAAATCTGGAAAGACATGACCTCTCGTTTGCCCATCGGGAACAATGGTAGTAGACCCGGCCTCCCGTTTTACCCATAGGAAACAATGCAACTTGGCCAGCCCTCCCTATAGCACTTTGAATAAAAGTGGGGAGACATCAGCTCTCGTTTGTCCCACAGGGAACAATAGCAGAAGACAGGGCCACCCTTTCATCAGAGAGGAAAAAAAACCCCGAATACTCCTTGCCTCCCTTTTTAAAAAGAGGAAATACGATTTTAGACCTGGCCACCCTTTAAGCCTTAGTGAAGAAACCTCGAAAGACATGACCAATCTTTTTTCGATAGGGAACAACGGCAGTAGACCAGGCCTCCCGTTTTACCCATAGGAATCAATGCACCTAGGCCAGCCCTCGCTTTAGCAGTTTGAAAAAAAAAGTGGGTAGACATCAGCTCTCGTTTGGCCCACAGGGAACAAAGGCAGAAGAGAAGGCGTCCCATTAAACAGAGAGGAAAAGAAACCCGAATACACCTTGCCTCCCGTTTTAACCATAGGAAAAAATGGCTTTAGACCTGGCCTCCCTTTCAGCCTTAGTGAAGAATCCTCGAAAGACATGACCAATCGATTGTCCATAGGGAACAATGGCAGTAGACCAGGCCGCCCGTTTTACCCATAAAATACTATACAAGTAGATCTGGCCTCCATTTAGCACTTTGAAAAAAAGTGGGTAGACATCAGCTGTCTTTTGGCCCATAGGGAACAATGGGAGTAGACGTGGCCTCCCGTTTTGCCCATAGGAAACTATGCAAGTAGATCTGGCCTTCATTTTGCACTTTGAAAAAAACGTAAGTAGACATCAGCTCTCGTTTGGCCCACAGGGAACAATGGTAGTAGACCAGGCCTCCCGTTTTACCCATAGGAAACAATGCAACTAGGAATGAAAGAGGTACTGGAGGCCTCGTTTAATAACAAAGAGGGTGTGGAAGGTAAAGTGGAGGAGCTTACCGAGAATTTCTTCATTACTTGTTTGAGGGATGAAGGTAGGAAGAGGGGAGTGGTGAAGAAAAGGGATAGGAGAGATCGGAGGAAAGTTGATAGTTGGCAGAGAAGAAGGAAGCAGGAAGTTTTTCGGTATGCTAGATTGCAAGAGTTGTATAAGAAAGATAGGGCCAAGGTAGTGTCTTTAGTTTCGGAAGGGAAGGTAGATCGCGATTGTAATCTCCCTGTCAAGGAAGTTGAGCGGGTTTACCAACAGAAATTGGAAACAGTGTTTGATTTTAAAGGTCTTGGGCAGTTTAAGGCATTTTGTGAGGCAAATAATGATCCCTTTTATGAATGTTTTGAGAGCGAGGAGGTGTGGAAGGAATTGGATAAAATGAAGGATAAGTCGTCGTCTGGCCCGGATGGAATAGGAATTCAAGATCTTAAGAGGATGGATCCTGGTGGACGGAGGTTGGCATGTTTGTATAATGTTTGGATGATGATGGGTTACATTCCTAGAGTAGTAAAGCAGTGCCGTTCTGTGCTGATACCGAAGGTTGTCGATGAAGAACTTCTGAAAGAGATAGGAAATTGGAGACCAATAACGATTGGGTCGGTTTTGCTGCGCCTTTTTCGAGACTGATGGCGGGTAGACTTGTACGGGCCTGCCCGATTCTTCAAGGCCAGAAGGGGTTTACTTCCTCTTCTGGGTGTGCGGAAAATCTTGAAGTTGTTAAATCAGTTGTTAAATTGGCTAAGGAGAATAGAACATCTTTGGGCGTGGTACTTTTGGATATTGCGAAAGCGTTTGATTCTATTTCGCATGGTCATATTAAGTGGGTGTTCCAGGAGAGGGGGCTGGATGCCCATGTGATTGATCTAGTTATGAATTCTACGGAGGGAGCTTTCACTAGGTTTCGAACTAGTAAGGGTGAGACAGAGGATATTTGTTTTCGATCAGGGGTGAAACAGGGGGACCCTTTGTCTCCATTGTTGTTTAACATTGCCTTGGATCCGTTGATTTCAGAATTAGAACGTTTGGAATGTGGTTTTGTGGTTAAGGAGGATAGAATTTCGACGTTGGCGTTTGCGGATGACTTGGCATTGTTGAGTAAGGACTGGGGTCATATGGCCTAGTTGTTGGAGGTAGTGGAAGCTTTTTGTGTGTTGTCGGGGCTTAGGATTCATGCGAAGAAGTGCCATGGTTTGTTGATAACACCTTGTAAAGATTCCTATGTAGTCAATGATTGTGATGATTGGTTGATTGGAGGGGAGCCTCTTCATATGATTCCACCTGGCAGTGAAGAACGGTATTTGGGGGTTAACCTCGATCCGGGGAAAGGAGTATGTAAAATCAAATCACTGGAGAAAGCGGAGGCTTGGTTGACGAAGGTTGACCGGGCCCCACTTAAACCAGTGCAGAAAATCAAACTCCTATCTCAATATATTCTGCCTAGGCTCTTAAATTTAGCTGATCATACTGATGCAACAGCGGCGTGTTTAGTTCCTATTGATGATGTGGTTCGGAGGTTTGCGAAAAAGTGGTTGCATCTTCCAAGTTGCACCACTAATAGTCTCTTGTATGTTCGGAAGAAAGATGGAGGGCTTGGCATTCCTTGTTTGGAAAAGTTGGTGCTTTGTTTTGTGAAGGGAGGGGCGATCCTCCAAGAGGGGGACGATGGTAAACTACACCCCCTCACCTATGTTTCCAGAAAATTTAACGATACTGAGCGAAATTGGTCGGTGTGGGAGAAAGAAGCAGGATCGATCCGCTTAACGCTGGCGACCCGGCGCCATTGGCTTGAGGGGGCGCGGGTTCCATTTGAGGTTTGGACTGATCATAAAAACCTTGAGCTCCTCCGCCCCCCCCCGCTCATTGAACGCCAAACAGCTCCGCTGGGCTGATTTCTTCTCTAAGTTCAACTTCACTCTGCACCATTTTCCCGGCAAATCTAACTCGCTGGCTGACGCACTATCACGCCTCCCACAACACGACAGTAGGAGGGAGGAGATTCGTGACTCTGTTTTCACGCCTTCCCAGTTGGGAGGAGCGGTAACCACTCGTAAGCAAGCAAAGCTTTCCCCCCTTCCCCTACCCCTCCCGCAGATGACTGGGCCTCGAAATTCTCTACGGCTATGTCCGACGCCGACAGGGAGGAGGTGGGGGGGGAGGACGGAGTCACTCAAGATGCACAAGGCTGCTGGCTGAAAAATGGCAAAATGTTTGTTCCCCATTCCCTTCGGGGGGAGGTGATGGGATGGGCGCACGGATCGAAACTGGCGGGGCACACGGGGTTTGTTAAATCGCTCCAACTATTGCAGAGACAGTTCTGGTGGCCTGGGCTACGCAAAGACATTTCTTTGTTCACTTCTGCTTGCCAGACATGTTTGATGAGTAAACCCAGGCCAGGTAAGCCCCCTGGAGAACTGCAACCCCTCCCCACGCCAACTCGACCATGGGAAGTGATCTCGATGGACTTCATTACAGATCTACCCCCTAGTGGGGGAAATACTGTTATTTGGGTCGTGGTGGATCTTTTCACTAAGCAAGCCCACTTTGTTCTGTTTGCATCAATCCCCTCTGCCAAGAAGTTGGCCTCAGCGTTTCTCCAACACGTGGTGAGGCTCCACACTTTGCCAACTAAAGTCATCTCAGACAGGGGGGTGCAATTCGTTTCTCAGTTCTGGACTGAACTTATGTCACTGCTTGGGGTGGAGCGGGGGTTGGCAGTGCATACCACCCAGAGACTGATGGACAAACTGAACGTGTCAATCAAACCCTTGAACAATATTTAAGGTGTTTTACGAACTTCCAGCAGGACAATTGGCACTCCCTGTTGCCTTTAGCTGAGTTCTGTTACAATAACACTCAGCACTCTTCTACGGGCATGTCCCCGTTCAAGGCGTTCTATGGAAATGACGCCCCACCATTACCGTTTTTGTCGTCTCCCGACCTCCCGGCGGGAGATGCTGGTGACTGGTGCAAAAAGTTGCAAGCGGCTTGGCCGCTACTATCTAAGACTCTTGACGATGCGAAGGCGGCTTATAAGACCCAGGCTGACAAAAAACGCAACCTTTCCTGGGTCCCGAAATGCGGGGTGTTTGCCTACTTTTCCACTCAAAACTTGCGTGGAATCCAACCAAGCCGTAAACTCGGTTTGAAGTTTGTTGGACCTTTTGAAATTATGCGAGTAATTAACAATGTAACTGTGGAACTTGCTTTGCCTAAATCACTAAAGTCTGTTCATCCTGTCTTTTATGTAAGGCTCCTACGCCGTGCGCCTGAGGAGAACAAATGTAGACGGCGACAGCCCACCCCACCTCCGCTGCTGGTGGGGGGGAGCCACACTATGAAGTTTCACAGATCTTGGACTCTAAAATCTCTCGCAACCGCTTGTTTTATTTGGTCGAATGGACAGATTTTGGGCCTGAACAGAGGGAGTGGGTGCGGGCGGAACATGTTCTGGCCCCCAAGATGGTCCGTGCTTTTCATAAATTGTATCCCCACAAGCCAAATGGATAGATTTGTTTTTGAGAGGGCAGCATGTCAGGTAGCCCTGCCATGATGGATGGAGACGGGAGGGAGGATGGGATTTGTTTTGTGAAGGGAGGGTGGATGGGATCGTGGGGTGTTGATTTATGGACCTGGAGTGTTCGAATGGAATGCGGGGAGCTGCCTCGACTGCCTGGCTGTGCAGGCCGTATCTTCTTTAGACTTAACACACTGACCTTGGAGGAGAAAGGCTGTTAGCTTCCTATCGCTTTCAAAAGCAACAGCTAAGCTGGGAAAATGGGGGCGGTGGGAACTACATTAATTATTATTGTCTCCAGTTCCCGCTCGCGCGCTATGCTCCTATTGGTGGAGGGGGGGTCCCCATTCTCCCCCTTCTGGTATAACTGCTTGCTTCTTGTAACCAAAGTATTTTTAACAATGTTCCTGTTACAGTAACCTACTATTGTGTCAGAAAAGCTTATTTGATATGTCTCACTGAATCCATTGTTATGTGTTCCCTAACCTGCTTTGCGCTTGCGTAGGTATGCAGGCAGTAACGTGGGTGCTTCTTCCTTGCCGCTTTTCCTTATCTCGGTGGCCTTGAATGTAGGCTTTGGGCTATTCTTGTGTTGATGAGAATTTTCCAGTTCTGGGAAGGTGAAGGGAGGGGGAGTCATCTCCCGCTCATGAAGTAAATCTCCTGCCGGGAGTTTCCCACGCGCGCGGTCATAGCTTATTCGCTGGCCGCTTTTATGCATCACACTATAAGTTTGCTTGCATTGATTTTGCCCCCATTCCTGACAATGACCTCCTACTGTGGGTTTTAGCATTGTAATCCAAATAAAGCCTTTCTTTTGAAGAGAATGCCTGGACCTACTTGCTATTGAATCTGACAGAAAATCAACATCCTCAATTCCCTACCTTCAGCACCTGCCTTCCACCACGATGAGCGGGGCTGGGGGGGAACACCGGTAACGGTCCCAGTGACTACCACACCGGTAACCACGGTCCCGGTCACCACTGTGGCAACTCCAGTGACCACTATTCCGGTTACCACCGTTGTTCCAGTGACTACGATTCCGGTAACTACAGCAGTGATCCTGTCCTCCACGGCCGGACTGGTCACCCCTTCTTTGATCAGCACAGTGGGAGCCTCGTACACTCTCCCGATCTACAGCCCGGCCGGGCCAAAGCAGAGTCATGGAGGAGCAGTCCCACGAACCTACGTCCTGGGGGCCCCAACTCCTTGGGACAAGGGGGTGACCTACAGAAGGTTGCGCGATTGGACTAAGAACCTGTTGGACACTACTCAGACGACCTGGTCCCTGCCGGGGAGCCAGAGCCGGGACAGCTTACTGGATCCACGAGGAAGTTTTGGGCTTCCCCAAGGACGGATGTCGCGTGGATCTTCCAGATCGGGGTCTAGCCCCGATGCAGATGCCCGCATGGACTCTATTCAGGATGATACCCGACGCTTGATGCGGGATATGGGCAAGCTAATGCAATCCCTACCACAGATGATGGATCAAGCAATTCGAGCCCACCCGCTAACTCAACCAAGACCGGCGCCAGCACCTGCACCGCCAGTTTTGCCAGCCCAGCCACCCCCTGGCCAACCTCCGCCGGCTGGTCCACTGCCAGGAGGACCCGGGCCAAGGCAACCAGGACCTATCCAGCCACCGGCTCTGCCCCCGCCTCCAATCCCAGCTCCAGCGCCCCCCCCCACCAGTTCCAGCACCCATAGTCGGCCCCGTTCCTCCAGTAATACGACCCAAGGACATGCTGGAGATTACATTCGACGGGGACCCCGAGACGGTGTCTTTTTTCATATTACAAGTCAGGAAATTCGTACAGAGATGGGGCTATGTGTTCCCGGATGAAGAACAACAGGTGGAATTTATCGCTTCAAGGTTCTGGGGAAGTGCTACCAGCTGTTACGTGGCTCTTCACGATCTGGAGGCTGCGGAGCTGGGGAATGTTGATGACTTCATGTGGGCTCTGAGGAATCGTTTCGAGGACCCGGGGCGGCCCAGAAAGCAGAAGCTTTCCTTCGCACTTTTAAACAGGGCAAACTGACTGTGCGGGAGTATTCACGTGAATTTCAACGGCATGCAGTGAAGATTCGAGACTGGACGGATGCTGTGCTGGCCCAACAATACCGAATGGGACTAGCGGTAGATGTCCGCAACAATGTTCTCAGCTCTAAGGAGCCTCGCACCCTCCAAGGATGGATGGAGGAAGCCGAGAAAGCTGAAAGCCACTTGTGTGTCATGAAACTGGACTTATCTCTAGGAAACAACCGTCCGAGCGCATCGGCGGTCCAGGGCAGGACCAGGCCAATCTCCACCCAGATTGGCGTGAGAGACCAACGCATGCGACAGGGCCTGTGTCTGCGATGTGGAGAGAAGGGGCATTTTGCAGCAGCCTGCCCCAGACGGGATTCCAGCAGAGCCCTACCCCAAGAGGAACCCAGACGCTGGACAACTCCTACTCCGAGGAAGGGCACAGCAAAGCCACGCAATCCATGAGCCCTTTTTGCCAATTCCGACCCGGCAGACGCCATGATCTTGGAAGACGAGGAAAGTGAGATGCAGGGAAACGAATTGGTCCTGTTTGTGAGTGGCGCTACACAACAGGACCCTGCCCCTGAGGCGCCTAAATTGGTGAGCAATTACCCCTCTCTCTTCTTTGTGACTGTGCTTATAATGAACCCAGCAATGATGACACACATTAGGGTTCGAGCTCTCATTGACTCGGGGTGCGGGAGGGATTTGATGAACCCATCACTGGTAATGGGACTCGAGGCGGCGGTTGTCAGTTTAAAAGACCCCATTACCTTTACCCAAATGGATGGGTCACCAATGAAGGAACCTTGCCGATTTGAGACTACTCCATTAAGGGTAGGCACCGGGGAACACTGGGAGCTACGTTCTTTTGTAATAGCCCCCAAGCTCAGTTCCCATTAGTGTTGGGCAGCCCGTGGTTACATGGACATGATCCATATATACTTTGGGACGAGGGGACCGTGCGATTTATTTCCCCGAAATGTGCAGAACATAAATGGGACCCAGGGTGGGGAAACCCCCAAGCAATGATCCTCCACGGGCTTGCCTAGCCACTGAGGACCTTAACCGCATTCCCAAGGAGTACAGATATTTGGCCCGTGTTTTTGAGGAGGAGGAAGCTGATGAACTGCCTCCCCACCGTAACTCGGACTGTGCGATTGAAATTCTTCCTGGCCACAAATTGCCAAAAGGGAAGATTTATGCTATGAGTCCCATGGAAAAGGAAGAACTACGCTGATTCATTGATAAGAATCTGGCCCGTGGATTTATCCGACCTGCATCATCCCCGTTCGCAGCACCCGTTTTGTTTTGTAAAAAGAAGGACGGGGGGCTGAGACTGTGTACTGATTATCGGGGTCTTAATGCAGTGTCGGCGACCAATGCCTACCCCATGCCCCTCATCAAGGATTTGCTGGCGGAGGTGGCAAAAGGGAAGGTATTTTCTAAGTTGGATTTACGTGATGCCTACTTTCGGGTCCATATTAGGCAAGGTGATGAACATAAGACTGCCTTTAATACACCACTGGGACAATTTGAATATCGGGTCATGCCCTTCGGATTGCAGGGGGCACCTGGGGTCTTTATGAACTTAATAAATGAGGTGTTGCACCCCTATTTGTTCAAGGGGGTGGTTGTTTACTTGGATGACATCTTGGTCTACACCCCAGATCAAGAATCACACATCAAGCTGCTTCAGGAAGTTCTGGAAACGTTGTTAGAGCACAAACTGTTAAGTTGTCAAAGTGTGAATTTCACCAAAGTCGCATTGACTTCTTAGGGTACCGCATATCCCCCCAGGGTTTGGAAATGGACCCAAAAAAGGTCCAGGATGTGTTAGCTTGGGAACCCCCCAAAACTAGGAGGCAGCTCCAGAGTTTCCTCGGTTTCGCCAATTTTTACCGTCAATTCCTGCCTCATTTTGCCCAGGTAGCTCTTCCCCTCACCGACCTCCTAAAGACTAGAGGGAGAGGGGTAAAGGCTTCTAGACCAGGGGCTCCTTTGGACTGGACTTCCCAATGTCAGGAAGCGTTTGAACAACTGAAACAATTATTCACGTCTGAACCCGTGTTAGCACATCCAGATGAGACAAAAAAATTCATTGTCCAAGTAGACGCATCAGATACCGCAATGGGGGGGGGGTGATCTTGCAAGAGAATGCCCAGGGGCAACTGCACCCCCTTGCCTATGTATCCCGAAAGTTTAATGATACGGAGAGGTTTTGGCCCATTTGGGACAAGGAAGCAGCCTCCATATGATTAGCATTGATTACCTGGAGGCATTGGTTAAAAGGGTCCCGAGTACCTTTTGAAATCTGGACTGATCATAAGAATCTTGAGGTACTTCGAAAGCCTCGGAATTTAAATGCCAAACAATTCCGATGGGCTGAATTCTTCTCTAAGTTTCAATTTACCCTTCGCCATTTCCCGGGCAAGTCCAATCATCTGGCAGATGCGCTCTCACGCCTCCCCCAGCACCTCAGTAAAAGAACGGAGGTGAGAGACTCCCTGTTTACCCCAGAGCAACTGGTTGGGGCAGTGGTAACCCGCAAAGCCCGGCAATCACAACCATTAACCCCAAGTCAGAGGCTGCCATGGGAAAGTCAATTTGCCACTGACATCACTGAACAAGAATCAATTGAATTAAGAGCTCGGAACAATGTAGAATGCAAACCAAAGAGTTGCTGGTACAAGGGCAATAAAATGTTTGTTCCAGAAATTACACGATCCCAGGTACTGCAATCTGCCCATGACTCGCAATCTGCTGGACATTTTGGGTATGTGAAATCACTACACTTATTGCAGCGCACTTTTTGGTGGCCCCGAATGAAGCGGGATCTATCCCTTTACATTCAGTCCTGTCCTACATGCAACCGTTGCAAGACTAGAGCAGGGAAACCACCAGGTCTCTTGCAGCTGTTACCCACCCTGAGCCGACCCTGGGAGGTGATTTCCATGGACTTTATCACTGATCTTCCTCCTAGCAAACATATGACGGTCATTTGGGTGGTGGTGGACTTATTTTCTAAGCAGGCTCACTTTATACCATTCGCTAGCCTGCCAACAGCGAAAGTTCTGGCCAAAACTTTCATCCAGCACATTGCCAGGCTTCACACTTTGCCGCTCAAAATAATCTCCGACAGGGGGTTCAATTTGTGTCTAAACTGTGGACGGAACTAATGACCCTCATGGGTATTGAACGTGCCCTCAGCAGTGCATATCACCCGGAGACCGATGGGCAGACGGAAAGGGTAAACCAAACCTTAGAGGAATATTTACGCTGCTTCACAAACTATCAACAAGACAATTGGGTAGATATATTGCCTTTAGCAGAATTTGCATATAACAACTCTTGGCATGCCTCCACAAAAATGTCTCCCTTTAAGAACATAAGAACATAAGAACATAAGAGAAGCCAATGTTGAATCAGGCCAATGGCCCATCTAGTCCAACACTCTGTCACACAGCGGCCAAAATATACCAGGTGCCATCAGGAGGTCCAGCAGTGGGGCAAGGGCACCAGAAGCCCTCCCACTGCTGCCCCCTCCAGCACCAAGAATAGAGTGCATCACCTGCCCCAGACTGAGAGTTCTCATTCTATACCCTGTGGCTAATAGCCACTGGTGGACTTCTGCTCCATATGTTTATCTAATTTCCTCTTGAAACTGTCCATGCTTGCAGCTGCCACGACCTCCTGTGGCAGTGAATTCCATATGTTAATCACTCTTTGGGTGAAGAAGTATTTCCTTTTATCTGTTCTAACCCGACTGCTCAGCAATTTCATAGAGTGCCCACGAGTTCTTGTATTGTGAGAAAGGGAGAAAAGTACTTCTTTCTCAACCTGCTCAATCCCATTCATAATCTTATAAACCTCGATCATGTCACCCCTCAGCCGTCGTTTCTCCAAGCTGAAGAGCCCCAAGCATTTTAACCTTTCTTCATAGGGAAGGTGTTCCAACCCTTTTATCATTCTAGTTGCCCTTCTCTGCACTTTTTCCAATGCTATAATATCCTTTTTGAGATGTGGTGACCAGAACTGTACACAGTATTCCAAATGAGGTCGCACCAATGATTTATACAGGGGCATGATGATACTGGCTGATTTGTTATCAATTCCCTTCCTAATAATCCCCAGCATAGCGTTGGCCTTCTTTATTGCAGCTACACATTGTGTAGACATTTTCAGCGAGTTATCCACTACGACTCCAAGATCTCTCTCTTGGTCAGTCTCTGCCAGATCAGACTCCATCAACGTGTATTTATATTTAGGATTTTTGGCTCCAATGTGCATCACTTTGCACTTGGCCACATTGAACCCCATTTGCCATGTTGACGCCCACTCACCCATCCTCAACAGATCCCTTTGGAGTGCCTCACAATCCTCCCTGGTTTTCACCACCCTGAACAACTTTGTGTCATCTGCAAATTTAGCCACATCACAGCTTACTCCCAATTCCAAATCGTTAATAAACAAGTTAAAAAGCATTGGACCGGGGCTTCCGGTCGGAGAAAATGGCGAATTGACACACTTTGCGAGTTGTGCAGAGTGTACTGCGGCATCTGACGACAGTCTGGGCTCTACTTGGCCCAGCGCAGCACTCTCCAGGCGGGGGAGTGGCAAGCAAGCAGCGAAGCCTGAGGGGGGTTGAGATCGGTGTGGATAAGCTTCGGAGGAAGCTTGTTTACACTTTGATCTCCCTCCGTGAAGAGGGCAGTTGCAAATCAACTCTACAGATGCCAGCCGGGCTGAGAATTCAGCATAAATTCGCCATCTACCGATCTCTTCATTATCTGATTAACATCGTTTACTGAAGAAGCACCGCGAAACCCCGAAACTACAAGCAAGGTAACAAATATACGATTAAGCGCTTACCGGTTCAAAGAAGACTGTGATAAACGTACGGATAAGCGTTGAAACCTTTAAGGAACTATTCCGCTTGAATTAAAAGTAAAAAGAAAGCTTTCCGTTAGAGAAAAAGGCTGAAAAGAGACTTTGTTTTGCATTCCTGTGGTTAGCCAAGTCTAAACGTTACGTAGTAGAAACGAAACTAACTGTGACTCTGTGATACAGGAAGTGGGCTAGAGTGGAGGTTGTCAGAGGCTGCTGTGTTTGAAGCGGATGGACATTTTATTATGTGACACCACCTTTACCGGAAGTTGAATTACAGAGACGGACAGGAGAACAGGAAGTTCGGAAGGAGCCTACTCTAGCCGGAAAACCATAGAGAAATTGCGCCCGACATTTTGGGGAGGACCAAAATTTAAAACGTTATTTTCAGGCCGAAAAAGTGTTTAAACAAGTTTTAAAGGTGGCGATTTGGCTTGAAGACTGCTAATATAAAGACTAACTAACATTGAAGTGGCCTCCAAGACGGATTTGCGAACAAGACCTAGAGCTGCTTCATCACCCAGCCCAAGAATGACTGCAAAGGAAAAAAAGAATGGCAAGCAGCTATAGAGGCGATGGAAAAACGGATGACTGAGAATCTTGGAAAACAAATAGAATCACAGTTGCAACAACAATTGGAGCAAATAGAGCAAGTGCAAATTCAAGTACAGAAAAAAAATATGGAAGAATTGAAGGAACTGGTACTTGCAGAAGTGTCAGGGATTAAGAAAGATACAGAAGAACTCAAAAAGGAAGTCAAAAGTCTGGTGACAAAATCTGAAGATATGGAACAAAGGGTTAAAAAAACCCTGTCAGAAAATGCAAGGCTGGAGACCATAATGGATTATAGGGCTACGCAGAATCATCTGAGATTGAGAGGGATAGAAGAGGAGGAGGATCAAGATTTACGGGCTCTAGTAATTAAGACATTGACAACTTACATAGGGGAAGACGAAGGAGATTTGGATGCAGACTTTGACTTGATTTACAGAGTAAACTCAGCGTATGCCAAAAGAAAGCAATTACCTAGAGATGTAATTGTTCAATTTGTGACAACAAAGATGAAGGAAGACGTTTTCAAGAAACAATTTACACAACCGTTGGAAATTAATGGAAAGAAAATAATAATTTTGAGAGAAATTCTGAGATCGATTCTACAAGACAGAAAGAAATTCAAGAAATTGACAGACAGGTTAAAAGAAATGAATATTAGGTTCAGATGGGAGATTCCATATGGACTTACATTTATGTACAACTCGGTGAGATCAACTCTTAAAACTGAAGGAGATTTATATAGATTTAAAGCGAGCAATTTGGACGATTTTAAAGATATTTAATTCAACGTCATTATGGATTACAAATTTTTATCTTGGAACGTAAATGGACTAAATTCACCAGGTAAAAGAAGGCTGGTGAATCATTGGCTGGAAAAACAAAAATGTAATATAATTTGTCTACAAGAAACACACATAAGAAAACAAGACGATAAATATCTGACTAATAAAAAATTGGGAGAAGAATTTCATTCCTCAGCATTTAATAAGAAAAAAGGAACAGTGATTTACATTTCAAAAGATTTGGATCCTAAACAAATTTTTTCCGACAAAGAAGGGAGATATGTTGGCGTGGAAATTTTTATGGACAGAAAAAAGACATTGCTTGTTAATATATATGCACCCAATGGTGCAAAAGAGACCTTTTTAACGATTTGGCTAAAGAGTTGGAGTGTTTGAGCTATGACCAAATTGTCCTTGCGGGAGACTTTAATGGTACAGTGAACAACACATTGGATAGAAAGTCCAAAGCAAGTGGTGAAATAGCTGGAAAGTTACCAAAAAATTTTTTTCAATTGATGAAACAAGAGAAATTAGAAGATGTTTGGAGGAAGTGGAATCCTAAGACTAAGGACTACACGTTTTATTCGAATAGACATAACTCCTTTTCTCGAATTGACATGATTTGGATGTCAGAGGAGATGGCGCAAAAAACTCATAAAATACAAATTTTACCGAAAACTAATTCTGATCACAATCCCCTACTTTGGATATCTAAAGCAAAACCTAAACAGTTATTTTGGAGAATTAATGAAGATTTACTGGATCAAAAACAAATTAATGAAATTTTAAAAAAGGAAACGAAAAGTTTTTTTGAATTGAACTTGAATAAAGGAACGGATATACAAGTTGTATGGGATACATACAAAGCAGTAATGAGAGGTATGCTTATCTCTCTGAACTCCAAAGACAAAAAGCAAAAGATTCAGCAACAGAAAGACCTTCATGAAAAAATTCGACAAAAAGAAAGGGAATTAAAAAAAAGACCAGGGAAGAAGAAGATTATTAAGGAAATCCACTTCTTGCAAGATCAGCTGAATGTTCTTTTAAATAGAGAATTATATTGGAATCTGAAAAAATTACAGCAAAAAGCATTTGAGGGTGCAAACAAACCAGGAAAGTTTTTAGCATGGCAATTGAAAAATAGAAAAGAAAGAAACTTTATATCTAAGATTGTTGAAGATGGAAAGGATGTGATGAATCTGAATGGTATAAAAAGAGCTTTTTTAAATACTACGCCAAATTATTTCAAAAGAAAGGAATTGATCAACAGAGAATCAAGAAATATTTGGAGAAAATTGAAGTTCCAGAGCTGGGAAAACAAATTAAGGAATTACTAAATGGTTTAGTAACGAAAGAAGAAGTGACAATGGCGATAGAGGATGCAAAGTTGGGCAAAGCTCCAGGACCAGACGGCTTTACAGCAAAATTCTATAAGAAATTTAAAGAGGAGCTAACCCCTATTTTAGTACTTCTGTCGAATGAGATAAGACAGACTAAACGGATCCCAGATTCATGGAAAGAAGCAAACATTTCATTGATACCTAAAGAAGGTTTGGATTTGACTCAAGTAAAGAATTATAGGCCAATTTCGCTATTAAATAATGATTACAAACTATTTGCAAAAATACTTTCTGAGAGACTGAAAAAGTATTTGAAAGATACAATAGCGGAAGAACAAGCTGGATTTTTACCAAATAGACAAATCAGAGACAATTTGAGAGTGGTGATAGATGCAATTGAATATTATGACAAGCATCCTGAAAAAGAAGTAGGATTCCTCTTCTTAGATGCGGAAAAAGCTTTTGACAATTTAAATTGGGAATTTATGCTACAAGTTATTGAAAAAATGGATATTGGACAGTCTTTTTTAAACATGATTGTGGCAATATATTCAGAACAAAAAGCGGCTTTGAATATAAATAAAGAAAGGACGGACTTCTTCCGAGTCCAAAAGGGAACGCGTCAAGGTTGCCCATTATCTCCGTTGCTGTTTATTTGGATATTGGAAATATTATTGACAGCGATAAGGAAAGACAATAGTATTGAAGGACTTACAGTGAAAGGCTTTGCCTACAAGTACAGGGCATTTGCAGATGACGTAATGTTTATGATTCAAGACCCAATTGAGAAAATACCACAATTGATGGAAAAAATTGAAGAGTTTGGGTCAGTTGCGGGATTTTATGTTAATAAAAGCAAAACCAAAGTGATGTGTAAAAATATGACGAAACAAAGACAAACAGAATTGCAAGAGAAAATTCAATGTGAAGTGGTCACAAGGACCAAATATCTTGGAATTGAATTAACCATGAAAAATATTGACTTGTTTAAAAACAATTATGAAAAGGTGTGGCATAAGATTCAACAAGATATGAAGAAATGGGACACTTTGAATTTATCACTGATGGGAAGAATCGCAACTGTAAAAATGAATGTTTTACCACGTTTGATGTTTTTGTTTCAGACTATTCCAATATTAAAACAAAGGAAGGTATTGGATATGTGGCAGAAAGAACTATCCAAATTCGTATGGGCAGGAAGAAAGCCAAGGATTAAAATGAAAATTTTATGTGATGCAAAAGAGAGAGGAGGCTTACAACTACCGAATTTAAGACTGTATTATGATGCCGTCTGTTTAACATGGTTGCAACAGTGGATTAATTTGGACAATAAGAAGTTATTGGCCCTGGAAGGACATGATAATAAATTCGGATGGCATGCATATTTATGGTATGGAAAAGAAAAAGTGGATAAATTTTTTAAACACCACTTTGTAAGACAATCACTGTTCGAGACATGGACGAGATATAGAAAATTCTTCTCAGAAGAAAGACCACTTTGGATTGTACCAGCGGAAGTAATTAATCCATATTCAAGAAACCAAGGACTAGATTGGCTACCTTATAAAAATCTTTTAAAATCTGAAGGGAAAAATTTTGTGTTAAAAGATAGATTTGATGTTGAATTTGAATATGATTGGTTGAAGTATAGACAGATTTATGATCTATTTAAGACCGATAAAAGAGAACATGGTTTTAGAGCAAAGAATATTGAAATTGAAACTGTATGGCTTGAGAAAGATAAAAAAATGATCTCTAAACTGTACAAGGTGTTATTGAAATGGTATACTGAGGATGAAGTTGTAAAGGAGCAAATGATAAAATGGGCTGTAAATGTTAATAATGAGATATTAATGACATCTTGGGAATATTTGTGGAAAAAATCAATGAAAATTTCAACGTGTGTAAATGTTAAAGAGAATTGCTATAAAATGATGTACAGATGGTATATGACGCCTAAAAAAATTGCTATTATAAATGAAAGTATGTCCAACAAATGTTGGAAATGTAAAAAACATGAGGGGTCTTTTTACCATATGTGGTGGACATGCGATAAGGCAGTAAAGTATTGGACAGAGATCCACAATGAGATACAAAAAATTTTGAAATGTACTTTTAAGAAAGACCCACAGATGTTATTGTTAGGTCTTAAAATGGAAGAAATAAATGTAGCCAAGAGAACACTACTATGGTACTTGACTACAGCAGCAAGACTGACTTTTGCTCAATGTTGGAAACAAGATAAAGTACCTGAAACATGGGAATGGATTAAAAAGACGTTGTTTTTAGCAGAAATGGACAAATTAACAAGAAAATTAAACAACGAAGAAGATGAAACTTTTTTTGAAGACTGGAAAGACTTTCAAAAATACTTGTTGAAAAACTGGGACATTAAACGCGGTTTGATCTGCTTTGATAGTTATTAAGTGGAAAATGAAATAGAATTAGATTTCTGAATTGTTACCGTTTGCTAGAGAAAATAAGTTTAGGAATAATTGTAATAGAATAAGAGAGATATTAATGGGGTTGGAGCGGTGCGGGAAGTCTTGTTTGGGGGGGGGAGAAGGGGAAATTAGAAAAATGGGTATGTAGGTTGGTTGAAAATGTTTGAACATGTGATATATCCAATAATAAATTGTATTTACCAGAAAAAGCATTGGACCGAGTACTGATCCCTGTGGTACCCCACTGCTTACCACCCTCCACTGAGAAAGTTTCCCATTTATACTCAGTCTCTGTTTCCTATTTATAAGCCAGTTTTTGATCCACAAGAGGACTTGTCCTTTTATCCCATGACTATTGAGCTTACTTAGGAGCCTTTGATGAGGAACTGTATCAAAAGCTTTCCGGAAGTCAAGGTAAATAATATCTATTGGGTCCCCCTTGTCCACATGTTTGTTCACTCCCTCAAAAAACACTAACAGGTTAGTGAGACAAGGTCTTCCATTACAGAACCCATGCTGAGTCTGCCTCAATAGTTTTTGTTCATCAATGTGCCTACTAATTCTTTCCTTAATAACAGTTTCCACCAACTTACCCGGTATCGATGTCAGACTGACTGGCCTGTAATTTCCTGGATCTCCCCTGGAGCCCTTTTTAAAGATGGGAGTGACATTAGCTACCTTCCAGTCCTCAGGAATGGAGGCAGATTTTAAAGAAAGATTACATATTTTTGTCAGGAGATCCACAAGTTCACATTTGAGTTCTTTCAGAACTCTCGGATGAATGCCATCCGGGCCTGGTGATTTATTAGTTTTTAAATTGTCCATCAGTCGGAGGACTTCCTCTCTTGTTACCGCAATCTGATTCAGGTCTTTCAAACCCCCTCCCGAAATCGGTGCTTCTGGAGTGGGCAAACACTTCTCCTTTTCCACAGTGAAGACAGAGGCAAAAAATGCATTCAGCTTCTCAGCCATTTCCCTATCATCCTTCACTACTCCTTTTACCCCTTGGTCATCCAAGGGCCCCACTGCCTCCCTGGCTGGCTTCCTACTTCTAATGTATTTGAAGAAAGTTTTATTGTTGGTCTTTATGTTTTTGCGATATGCTCCTCATATTCCCTTTTTGCTTGCCTGATCACAGACTTGCATTTTATTTGCCATAGTCTGTGTTCCCTTTTATCAACCTCACTAAGAGGTTAAAGCCGCCATGGGCTATGACAGCCCCCTCTTCCGTTTTTGAAACCAGGGGAGTCTGGTGGAAAGGCCACAGCCTGGTGTAAAGCTTTCCGGGACTCTTGGCCAATAATTGTCGAGACTTTAAATGAGGCCAAAGCACAATATAAAAAACAAGCAGACAAAAAACAGGCGGGTGGATGGAACCTCCAGCCAGGGGATTCCGTATACCTCTCTACTAAGAACTTGAGGCTGTCACAACAATCCCGAAAACTGGCTTGGAAATATATTGGTCCCTTTAAAGTGGTTCGCTGTATAAATAAAGTGACTGTTCAACTGGACTTACCTAAATCTCTAAAAGCTATTCATCCAATTTTCCATTACAGCCTCCTCAAGCCAGCATTACCCCCGACTAAGTGGCATCCAGAGCTTCCGGTACCCCCGCCACCACTGATGATTGATGCTCAGGAACACTATGAAATAGCTGACATTTTGGACTCTAAAATTCTCCGTGGATAATTGTATTACCTCATTGAATGGGTACATTTTGGGCCTCAACACAGGGAATGGGTGAAACTCTCTGATATAAATGCAACTGATCAACTTAGAGATTTTCACACCCGCTTCCCGAATAAACCAGGGGCCCTTCAGTTCGGTTCTTCCCGAGTGGTGGGTGGGTGGTATTTTGGGAAGTGCAGAATGTCAGAAAAGCTTATTTGATGTGTCTCACTGAATCCATTGTTATGTGTTCCCTAACCTGCTTTGCGCTTGCGTAGGTATGCAGGCAGTAACGTGGGAGCTTCATCTCTGCCGCTTTTCCTTATCTCGGTGGCCTTGAATGTAGGCTTTGGGCTATTCTTGTGTTGATGAGAATTTTCCAGTTCTGGGAAGGTGAAGGGAGGGGGGAGTCGTCTCCCGCTCATGAAGTGAATCTCCCGCCGGGAGTTTCCCGCACGCGCGCTCATAGCTTATTCGCTAGCCGCTTTTATGCATCACACTATAAGTTTGCTTGCATTGCTTTTGCCCCCATTCCTGACAATGACCTCCTACTGTGGGTTTTAGCATTGTAATCCAAATAAAGCCTTTCTTTTGAAGAGAATGCCTGGACCTACTTGCTATTGAACCTGACATATTGCAGCTTTAAAATAAATACTATTCTTGATTCACTGAACACGGCCTGGTATTTTGCTGACTAAGTTAAGGACTCTGACACCAGCCCTCGCTTTAGCACTTTGAAAAAAAGTGGGTAGACATCAGCTGTCGTTTGCCCATAGGGAACAATGGGAGTAGACGTGGCCGCCCGTTTTATCCATAGGAAATTATGCAAGTAGATCTGGCCTTCATTTTGCACTTTGAAAAAAACCTGGAAATACATGACCTCTCGTTTGCCCATAGGGAACAATGGTAGTAGACCAGGCCGCCCGTTTTACCCTTAGGAAACTATAAAAGTAGATCTGGCCTCCATTATGCACTTTGAAAAAAAAGTGGAGAGACATCAGCTCTCGTTTGGCCCACAGGGAACAAAGGCAGAAGAGAAGGCGTCCCATTAAACAGAGAGGAAAAGAAACCCGAATACACCTTGCCTCACGTTTTAACCATAGGAAAAAACGGCTTTAGACCTGGCCTCCCTTTTAGCCTTAGTGAAGAATCCTCGAAACACATGACCAACCGTTTGTCCATAGGGAACAATGGCAGTAGACCAGATCTCCCGTTTTACCCATAGGAATCAATGCAACTAGGCCAGCCCTCGCTTTAGCACGTTGAAAAAAGGTGGGTAGACATCAGCTGTCGTTTGGCCCATAGGGAACAATGGGAGTAGACGTGGCCGCCCGTTTTGCCCATAGGAAACTATGCAAGTAGATCTGGCCTTCATTTTGCACTTTGAAAAAAACGTGGGTAGACATCAGCTCTCGTTTGGCCCACAGGGAACAATGGTAGTAGACCAGGCCTCCCGTTTTACCCATAGGAAACAATGCAACTAGGAATGAAAGAGGTACTGGAGGCCTCGTTTAATAACAAAGAGGGTGTGGAAGGTAAAGTGGAGGAGCTTACCGAGAATTTCTTGATTACTTGTTTGAGGGATGAAGGTAGGAAGAGGGGAGTGGTGAAGAAAAGGGATAGGAGAGATCGGAGGAAAGTTGGTAGTTGGCAGAGAAGAAGGAAGCAGGAAATTTTTCGGTATGCTAGATTGCAAGAGTTGTATAAGAAAGATAGGGCCAAGGTGGTGTCTTTAGTTTTGGAAGGGAAGGTAGATCGCGATTGTAATCTCCCTGTCAAGGAAGTTGAGCGGGTTTACCAACAGAAATTGGAAACAGTGTTTGATTTTAAAGGTCTTGGACAGTTTAAGGCATTCTGTGAGGCAAATAATGATCCCTTTTATGAATTTTTTGAGAGCGAGGAGGTGTGGAAGGAATTGGATAAAATGAAGGATAAGTCGTCGTCTGGCCCGGATGGAATAGGAATTCAAGATCTTAAGAGGATGGATCCTGGTGGATGGATCCTGGTGGACGGAGGTTGGCATGTTTGTATAATGTTTGGATGATGATGGGTTACATTCCTAGAGTAGTAAAGCAGTGCCGTTCTGTGCTGATACCGAAGGTTGTCGATGAAGAACTTCTGAAGGAGATAGGAAATTGGAGACCAATAACGATTGGGTCGGTTTTGTTGCGCCTTTTTTTGAGACTGATGGCGGGTAGACTTGTACAGGCCTGCCCGATTCATCAAGGCCAGAAGGGGTTTACTGCCTCTTCTGGGTGTGCGGAAAATCTTGAAGTTGTTAAATCAGTTGTTAAATTGGCTAAGGAGAATAGAACATCTTTGGGCGTGGTACTTGAGGATATTGCGAAAGCGTTTGATTCTATTTCGCATGGTCATATTAAGTGGGTGTTCCAGGAGAGGGGGCTGGATGCCCATGTGATTGATCTAGTTATGAATTCTACGGAGGGAGCTTTCACTAGGTTTCGAACTAGTAAGGGTGAGACAGAGGATATTTGTTTTCGATCAGGGGTGAAACAGGGGGACCCTTTGTCTCCATTGTTGTTTAACATTGCCTTGGATCCGTTGATTTCAGAATTAGAACGTTTGGAATGTGGTTTTGTGGTTAAGGAGGATAGAATTTCGACGTTGGCGTTTGCGGATGACTTGGCATTGTTGAGTAAGGACTGGGGTCATATGGCCTAGTTGTTGGAGGTAGTGGAAGCTTTTTGTGTGTTGTCGGGGCTTAGGATTCATGCGAAGAAGTGACATGGTTTGTTGATAACACCTTGTAAAGATTCCTATGTAGTCAATGATTGTGATGATTGGTTGATTGGAGGGGAGCCTCTTCATATGATTCCACCTGGCAGTGAAGAACGGTATTTGGGGGTTAACCTCGATCCATGGAAAGGAGTATGTAAAATCAAATGACTGGAGAAGGTGGAGGCTTGGTTGGCAAAGGTTGACCGGGCCCCACTTAAACCAGTGCAGAAGATCGAACTCCTATCTCAATATATTCTGCCTAGGCTCTTATATTTAGCTGATCATACTGATGCAACAGCGGCGTGTTTAGTTCCTATTGATGATGTGGTTCGGAGGTTTGCGAAAAAGTGGTTGCTTCTTCCAAGTTGCACCACTAATAGTCTCTTGTATGTTCAGAAGAAGTATGGAGGGCTTGGTATTTCTTGTTTGGAAAGGCTGGTGCTTTGTTTTGTGAAGGGAGGGGTGATCCTCCAAGAGGGGGACGAAGGTAAACTACACCCCCTCGCCCATGTTTGCAGAAAATTTAACGATACTGAGCAAAATTGGTCGGTGTGGGAGAAAGAAGCAGGATCGATCCGCTTAGCGCTGGCGACCTGGCGCCATTGGCTTGAGTGGGCGCGGGTTCCATTTGAGGTTTGGACTGATCATAAAAACCTTGAGCTCCTCCGCCCCGCCCCCCGCTCATTGAACGCCAAACTGCTCCGCTGGGCTGATTTCTTCTCTAAGTTCAACTTCACTTTGCACCATTTTCCAGGCAAATCTAACTCGCTGGCTGACGCACTATCACACCTCCCACAACACGACAGTAGGAGGGAGGAGATTCGTGACTCTGTTTTCACGCCTTCCCAGTTGGGAGGAGCGGTAACCACTCGTAAGCAAGCAAAGCTTTCCCCCCTTCCCCTACCCCTCCTGCAGATGACTGGGCCTCGAAATTCTCTACGGCTATGTCCGACGCCGACAGGGAGGAGGTGGGGGGGAGGACGGAGTTACTCAAGATGCACAAGGCTGCTGGCTGAAAAATGGCAAAATGTTTGTTCCCCATTCCCTTTGGGGGGAGGTGATGGGATGGGCGCACGGATCGAAACTGGCGGGGCACACGGGGTTTGTTAAATCGCTCCAACTATTGCAGAGACAGTTCTGGTGGCCTGGGCTACGCAAAGACATTTCTTTGTTCACTGCTGCTTGCCAGACATGTTTGATGAGTAAACCCAGGCCAGGTAAACCCCCGGAGCACTACAACCCCTCCCCACGCCAACTCGACCATGGGAAGTGATCTCGATGGACTTCATTACAGATCTACCCCCTAGTGGGGGAAATACTGTTATTTGGGTCGTGGTGGATCTTTTCACTAAGCAAGCCCACTTTGTTCCGTTTTCATCAATCCCCTCGGCCAAGAAGTTGGCCTCAGCGTTTCTCCAACACGTGGTGAGGCTCCACACTTTGCCAACTAAAGTGATCTCAGACAGGGGGGTGCAATTCGTTTCTCAGTTCTGGACTGAACTTATGTCACTGCTTGGGGTGGAGCGGGGGTTGGCAGTGCATACCACCCAGAGACTGATGGACAAACTGAACGTGTCAATCAAACCCTTGAACAATATTTAAGGTGTTTTACGAACTTCCAGCAGGACAATTGGCACTCCCTGTTGCCTTTAGCTGAGTTCTGTTACAATAACACTCAGCACTCTTCTACGGGCATGTCACCGTTCAAGGTGGTCTATGGATATGACGCCCCGCCATTACCGTTTTTGTCGTCTCCCGGCGGGAGATGCTGGTGACTGGTGCAAAAAGTTGCAAGCGGCTTGGCCGCTACTATCTAAGACTCTTGACGATGCGAAGGCGGCTTATAAGACCTAGGCTGACAAAAAACGCAACCTTTTCTGGGTCCCGAAATGCGGGGAGTTTGCCTACCTTTCCACTCAAAACTTGCGTGGAATCCAACTGAGCCGTAAACTCGGTTGGAAGTTTGTTGGACCTTTTGAAATTATGCGAGTAATTAACAATGTAACTGTGGAACTTGCTTTGCCTAAATCACTAAAGTCTGTTCATCCTGTCTTTTATGTAAGGCTCCTACGCCGCACGCCTGAGGAGAACAAATGGAGATGGAGACAGCCCACCCCACCTCCGCTGCTGGTGGGGGGGAACCACACTATGAAGTTTCACAGATCTTGGACTCTAAAATCTCTCGCAACCGCTTGTTTTATTTGGTCGAATGGACGGATTTTGGGCCTGAACAGAGGGAGTGGGTGCGGGCGGAACATGTTCTGGCCCCCAAGATGGTCCGTGATTTTCTTAATTTGTTTCACCACAAGCCAAAAGGATATATTTGTTTTTGAGAGGGCAGCATGTCAGGTAGCCCTGCCATGATGGATGGAGACGGGAGGGAGGATGGGCTTTGTTTTGTGAAGGGAGGGTGGATGGGATCGTGGGGTGTTGATTTATGCACCTGGAGTGTTCGAATGGAATGCGGGGAGGTGCCTCGATTGCCTGGTCGTGCAGGCCGTATCTTCTTTAGACTTAACACACTAACCTTGGAGGAGAAAGGCTGTTAGCTTCCTATCGCTTTCAAAAGCAACAGCTAAGCTGGGAAAATGGGGGCGGTGGGAACTACATTAATTATTATTGTCTCCAGTTCCCGCTCGCGCGCTATGCTCCTATTGGTGGAGGGGGGGTCCCCATTCTCCCCCTTCTGGTATAACTGCTTGCTTCTTGTAACCAAAGTATTCTTAACAATGTTCCTGTTACAGTAACCAACTATTGCAGCTTTAAAATAAATACTATTCTTGCTTCACTGAACAAGGCCTGGTATTTTGCTGACTAAGTTAAGGACTCTGACACCAGCCCTCGCTTTAGCACTTTGAAAAAAGGTGGTTAGACATCAGCTGTCGTTTGGCCCATAGGGAACAATGGGAGTAGACGTGGCCGCCCGTTTTACCAATAAAAAAACTATACAAGTAGATCTGGCCTTCATTTTGCACTTTGAAAAAAACGTGGGTAGATATCAGCTCTCGTTTGGCCCACAAGTAACAATGGTAGTAGACCAGGCCGCCCGTTTTACACATAAAAAAACTGTCAGAAGTCCTAACTTAGTCAGCAAAACACCAGGCCTTGTGATGCAAGCAAGGTTAGCATTTATTAAGCTGCAATAGATAGATCACTGGAACAGGTATCTTGTTCAGAATGACTTGGTTACAGAAAGCAAGCGGTTATACAGGGAAGGGGGTGAATGGGGACCCCCTTCTTCCATACAATGAATAACATGCGACTGGGAAATCGAAAGTTACTAAGCTAATGAAATTCCCACCGCCCCCATTATTCACAGCTGCTACATCTATGCCAGCGATAGGGAAGCGCGCAGCCTGACTTGCCAAGGTCAGAATGTCTAGGCTGCAAGAGATAGTGGTAATAGAAGCCACATTCCATTCTCACACCCGAGGTGTAAATCAACAACTCCCCGGATTCCAACCTCCCGCCTGTCACGCCACCAAGGCGCCTACAGCCCACCTCCCTCCCTTCCATCCATCATGGCAGGGCTACCTGACAAAAACTATAAAAGTAGATCTGGCCTCCATTTTGCACTTTGAAAAAAAGTGGATAGAAATCAGCTCTCGTTTGGCCCACAGATAACAATGATAGTAGACCAGGCCGCCCGTTTTACCCATAGGAAACAATGCAACTAGGCCAGCCCTCGCTTTAGCACTTTGAAAAAAAGGGGTTAGACATCAGCTATCGTTTGGCCCATAGGTAACAATGGGAGTAGACGTGGCTGCCCATTTTACCCATAGGAAACTATGCAAGTAGATCTGGCCACCATATTGCACTTTGAAAAGAACGTAGGTAGACATCAGCTCTCGTTCGTCCCACAGGGAACAAAGGCAGAAGACAGGGCCACCCTTTGAACAGAGAGGGAAAAAAACCCCAAATATACCTTGCCTCCCGTTTCAACCATACGAAAAAACGGCTTCAGACCTTCCCCCCTTTAAGCCTTAGTGAAAAAAACTTGAAAGACATGACCAATCGTTTGTCAATAGGGAACAATGGTAGTAGACCATGCCTCCCGTTTTACCCATAGGAAACAATGCAACTAGGCCAGCCCTCGCTTTAGCACTTTGAAAAAAGGTGGGTAGACATCAGCTCTCGTTTGGCCGACAGGTAAAAATGGTAGTAGACCTGGTCGCCCGTTTGGCCCACAGATAACAATGATAGTAGACCAGGCCGCCCGTTTTACCCATAGGAAACAATGCAACTAGGCCAGCCCTCGCTTTAGCACTTTGAAAAAAAGGGGTTAGACATCAGCTCTCGTTTGGCCCCCTAGGTAACAATGGGAGTAGATGTGGCCGCCCGTTTTACGCATTGGAAACTATGCAAGTATATCTGGCCTCCCATTAGCACTTTGAAAAAAACGTGGGGAGATATCAGCTCTCGTTTGGCCCACAGGGAACAAAGGCAGAAGACAAGGCCTCCCATTAAACAGAGAGGAAAAGAAACCCGAATACACCTTGCCTCCCGTTTTAACCATAGGAAAAAACGGCTTTAGACCTGGCCTCCCTTTAAGCCTTCGTGAAGAAACTTCGAAAGACATGACCAATCGTTTGTCCATAGGGAATAAAGGCAGTAGACCAGGCCGCCCGTTTTCCCCTTTGGAAACTATACAAGTAGATCTGGCCTCCATTATGCACTATGAAAAAAAAGTGGGAGACATCAGCTCTCGTTTGGCCCACAGGGAAAAATGGCAGAAGACCGGGCCACCCTTTCAACAGAGAGGGTGGGAAACCCCGAATATACCTTGCCTCCCGTTTTTAAAAGATGAAATACGGTTTTTGACCTGCCCCCCTTTAAGCCTTAGTGAAGAAACCTCCGAAGACATGACTTCTCGGTTGCCCATAGGGAACAATGGCAGTAGACCAGGCCTCCCGTTTTAGCCATAGGAAACAATGCAACTTGGCCAGCCCTCCCTTTAGCTCTTAGAAAAAAAGGTGGGTAGACATCAGCTCTCGTTTGGCCCATAGGTAACAATGGGAGTAGACCTGGTCGCCCGTTTTTCCCCTAGGAAACTATGCAAGTACATCTGGCCTCCATTTTGCACTTTGAAAAAGAACTGGGGAGACATCAGCTCTGTCCCACAGGCAACAAAGGCAGAAGACAAGGCCTCCCTTTAAAAAGAGAGGAAAACAAACCCGAATACACCTTGCCTCCCGTTTTAACCATAGGAAAAAACGGCTTTAGACCTGTTCTCCATTTAAGCCTTAGTGAAGAAACCTCGAAAGACATGACCAATCGTTTGTTCATAGGGAACAATGGCAGTAGACCAGGCCTCCCGTTTTACCCATAGGAAACAATGCAACTAGGACAGCCCTTGCTTTAGCACATTAAAAAAAAGTGGGTAGACATCAGCTCTCGTTTGGCCCATAGGTAACAATGGGAGTAGACGTGGCCGCCCGTTTTCCCCTAGGAAACTATACAAGGAGATCTGGCCTCCATTTTTAACTTTGAAAAAAACGTGGGTAGACATCAGCTCTCGTTTGGCCCACGGGTAACAATGGTAGAAGACCAGGCCTCCCGTTTTACCCATAGGAAACAATGCAACTAGGCCAGCCCTCGCTTTAGCAGTTTGAAAAAAAGTGGGTAGACATCACCTGTCGTTTGGCCCATAGGTAACTATGGGAGTAGACCTGGTCGCCCGTTTTTACCTTCGGAAACTAGTCAAGTAGATCTGGCTTCCATTTTGAACTTTGAAAAAAAAGTTGGGAGACATCAGCTCTCGTTTGTCCCACAGGGAACAATGGCAGAAGACAGGGCCACCCTTTCAACAGAGAGGGAAAAAAACCGCCGAATACACCTTGCCTCCCATTTTAACCTTAGGAAAAAACGGATTTAGACCTGGCCTCCATTTCAGCCTTAGTGAAGAAACCTCGAAAGACATGACCAATCGATTGTCCATAGGGTACAATGACAGTAGACCAGGCCGCCCGTTTTACCCATAAAAAACAATACAAGGAGATCTGGCCTCCATTTAGCACTTTGAAAAAAACGTGGAGAGACATAAGCTCTCGTTTGGCCCACAGGGAAAAATGGCAGAAGACAGGGCCACCCTTTCAACAGAGAGGGTAAAACCCCCGAATATACCTTGCCTCCCGTTTTTAAAAGATGAAATACGGTTTTTGACCTGGCCCCCCTTTAAGCCTTAGTGAAGAAACCTCGGAAGACATGACCTCTCGTTTGCCCATAGGGAACAATGGCAGTAGACCAGGCCTCCCGTTTTACCCATAGGAAACAATGCAAGTAGATCTGACCTCCATTTTGCACTTTGGGAAAAAAACGTGAAGAGACATCGGCTCTCCTTTGCCCCAAAGGGAACAATGGCAGAAGAAAGGGCCACCCGTTCAACGGAGAGGGAAAAAAACCCCGAATACACCTTACCTCACTTTTAAAAAAGAGGAAATACGGTTTTAGACCTGGCCCCCTTTAAGCCTTAGTTAAAAAACCTCGAAAGACATGACCAATCTTTTTTCGATAGGGAAGAACAGCAGTAGACCAGGCCACCCGTTTTACCCTTAGGAATCAATGCAACTAGGTCAGCCCTCGCTTTAGCACTTTGAAAAACAGTGGGGAGACATTAGCTCTCGTCTGGCCCATAGGTAACAATGGGAGTAGACGTGGCCGCCCGTTTTACCCATAGGAAACTATGCAAGTAGATCTGCCCTCCATTTTGCGCTTTGAAAAAAAGTGGGGAGACATCAGCTCTCGTTTGTCCCACAGGGAACAATGGCAGAAGACAGGGCCACCCTTTCAACAGAGAGGAAAAAAAACCCCGAATACACCTTGCCTCCCATTTAAATCATAGGAAAAAACGGCTTTAAACCTGGCCCCCCTTTAAGCCTTAGTGAAGAAACCTCGAAAGATAGGACCAATCGTTTGTCCATAGGGAACAATGGCAGTAGACCAGACCTTCCTTTTTTTACCCTTTGGAATCAATGCAACTAGGTCAGCCCTCGCTTTAGCACTTTGAAAAACAGTGGGGAGACATCAGCTCTCGTTTGGCCCATAGGTAACAATGGGAGTAGACGTGGCCGCCCGTTTTACCCATAGGAAACTATGCAAGTAGATCTGGCCTCCATTTTGCACTTTGAAAAAAACGTGGGGAGACATCAGCTCTCGTTTGTTCCACAGGGAACAATGGCAGAAGACAGGGCCACCCTTTAAACAGAGAGGAAAAAAAACCCCGAATATACCTTGCCTCCCGTTTCAACCACAGAAAAAAAACGGCTTTAGACCTGGCCCTCTTTAAGCCTTAGTGAAGAAACCTCGAAAGACATGACCAATCTTTTTTCGATAGGGAACAAAGGCAGTAGACCAGGCCTCCCGTTTTACCCATAGGAATCAATGCAACTAGGCCAGCCCTCGATTTAGCACTTTGAAAAAAAGTGGGTAGACATCAGCTCTCGTTCGTCCCACAGGTAACAATGGGAGTAGACGTGGCCGCCCGTTTTACCCATAGGAAACTATGCAAGTAGATCTGGCCTCCATTTTGCACTTTGAAAAAAACGTGGGGAGACATCAGCTCTCGTTTGTTCCACAGGGAACAATGGCAGAAGACAGGGCCACCCTTTAAACAGAGAGGGAAAAAAACCCCGAATATACCTTGCCTCCCGTTTCAACCACAGAAAAAAAACGGCTTTAGACATGGCCCCCTTTAAGCCTTAGTTAAAAAACCTCGAAAGACATGACCAATCTTTTTCGATAGGGAACAACGGCAGTAGACCAGGCCTCCCGTTTTACCCATAGGAATCAAAGCAAAAAGGCCAGCCCTCGTTTTAGCACTTTGAAAAACAGTGGGGAGACATCAGCTCTCGTTTGGCCCACAGGTAACAATGGGAGTAGGCGTGGCCGCCCGTTTTACCCATAGGAAACTATGCAAGTAGATCTGGCCTCCATTTTGCACTTTGAAAAAAAGTGGGGAGAAATCAGCTCTCGTTTGGCCCATAGGTAACAATGGGAGTAGACGTGGCCTCCCGTTTTACCCATAGGAAACTATGCAAGTAGATCTGCCCTCCATTTTGCGCTTTGAAAAAAAGTGGGGAGACATCAGCTCTCGTTTGTCCCACAGGGAACAATGGCAGAAGACAGGGCCACCCTTTCAACAGAGAGGAAAAAAAACCCCGAATACACCTTGCCTCCCATTTAAATCACAGGAAAAAACGGCTTTAAACCTGGCCCCCTTTAAGCCTTAGTGAAGAAACCTCGAAAGATAGGACAAATCGTTTGTCCATAGGGAACAATGGCAGTAGACCAGACCTTCCTTTTTTACCCTTTGGAATCAATGCAACTAGGTCAGCCCTCGCTTTAGCACTTTGAAAAACAGTGGGGAGACATCAGCTCTCGTTTGGCCCATAGGTAACAATGGGAGTAGACGTGGCCGCCCCTTTTACCCATAGGAAACTATGCAAGTAGATCTGGCCTCCATTTTGCACTTTGAAAAAAACGTGGGGAGACATCAGCTCTCGTTTGTTCCACAGGGAACAATGGCAGAAGACAGGGCCACCCTTTAAACAGAGAGGGAAAAAAACCCCGAATATACCTTGACTCCCGTTTCAACCACAGAAAAAAAACGGCTTTATACATGGCCCCCTTTAAGCCTTAGTGAAGAAACCTCGAAAGACATGACCAATCTTTTTTGATAGGGAACAACGGCAGTAGACCAGGCCTCCCGTTTTACCCATAGGAATAAATGCAACTAGGCCAGCCCTCGCTTTAGCACTTTGAAAAAAGTGGGTAGACATCAGCTCTCGTTCGTCCCACAGGTAACAATGGGAGTAGACGTGGCCGCCCGTTTTACCCATAGGAAACTATGCAAGTAGATCTGGCCTCCATTTTGCACTTTGAAAAAAAGTGGGGAGAAATCAGCTCTCGTTTGGCCCATAGGTAACAATGGGAGTAGACGTGGCCGCCCGTTTTACCCATAGGAAACTATGCAAGTAGATCTGCCCTCCATTTTGCGCTTTGAAAAAAAGTGGGGAGACATCAGCTCTCGTTTGTCCCACAGGGAACAATGGCAGAAGACAGGGCCACCCTTTCAACAGAGAGGAAAAAAAACCCCGAATACACCTTGCCTCCCATTTAAATCACAGGAAAAAACGGCTTTAAACCTGGCCCCCTTTAAGCCTTAGTGAAGAAACCTCGAAAGATAGGACAAATCGTTTGTCCATAGGGAACAATGGCAGTAGACCAGACCTTCCTTTTTTTACCCTTTGGAATCAATGCAACTAGGTCAGCCCTCGCTTTAGCACTTTGAAAAACAGTGGGGAGACATCAGCTCTCGTTTGGCCCATAGGTAACAATGGGAGTAGACGTGGCCGCCCCTTTTACCCATAGGAAACTATGCAAGTAGATCTGGCCTCCATTTTGCACTTTGAAAAAAACGTGGGGAGACATCAGCTCTCGTTTGTTCCACAGGGAACAATGGCAGAAGACAGGGCCACCCTTTAAACAGAGAGGGAAAAAAACCCCGAATATACCTTGACTCCCGTTTCAACCACAGAAAAAAACGGCTTTATACATGGCCCCCCTTTAAGCCTTAGTGAAGAAACCTCGAAAGACATGACCAATCTTTTTTTGATAGGGAACAACGGCAGTAGACCAGGCCTCCCGTTTTACCCATAGGAATAAATGCAACTAGGCCAGCCCTCGCTTTAGCACTTTGAAAAAAAGTGGGTAGACATCAGCTCTCGTTCGTCCCACAGGTAACAATGGGAGTAGACGTGGCCGCCCGTTTTACCCATAGGAAACTATGCAAGTAGATCTGGCCTCCATTTTGCACTTTGAAAAAAACGTGGGGAGACATCAGCTCTCGTTTGTTCCACAGGGAACAATGGCAGAAGACAGGGCCACCCTTTAAACAGAGAGGAAAAAAACCCCGAATATACCTTGCCTCCCGTTTCAACCACAGAAAAAAAACGGCATTAGACATGGCCCCCTTTAAGCCTTAGTTAAAAAACCTCGAAAGACATGACCAATCTTTTCGATAGGGAACAACGGCAGTAGACAAGGCCTCCCGTTTTACCCATAGGAATCAATGCAACTAGGCCAGCCCTCGCTTTAGCACTTTGAAAAACAGTGGGGAGACATCAGCTCTCGTTTGTCCCATAGGTAACAATGGGAGTAGACGTGGCCGCCCGTTTTACCCATAGGAAACTATGCAAGGATATCTGGCCTCCATTATGCATTTTGAAAAAAACGTGGGGAGACATCAGCTCTCGTTTGTCCCACAGGGAAGAATGGCAGAAGACAGGGCCACCCGTTCATCAGAGAGGAAAAAAAACCCGAATACTCCTTGCCTCCCTTTTTAAAAAGTGGAAATACGGTTTTAGACCTGGCCCCCTTTTAAGCCTTAGTTAAAAAACCTCGAAAGACATGACCAATCTTTTTTCGATAGGGAACAACGGCAGTAGACCAGGCCACCCGTTTTACCCTTCGGAATCAATGCAACTAGGCCAGCCCTCGCTTTAGCACTTTGAAAAACAGTGGGGAGACATCAGCTCTCGATTGGCCCATAGGTAACAATGGGAGTAGACGTGGCCGCCTGTTTTACCCTTAGGAAACTATGCAAGTAGATCTGGCCTCCATTTTGCACTTAAAAGTGGGGAGACATCAGCTCTCGTTTGTCCCACAGGGAAGAATGGCAGAAGACAGGGCCACCCGTTCATCAGAGAGGAAAAAAAAACCCGAATACTCCTTGCCTCCCTTTTTAAAAAAAGGAAATACGGTTTTAGACCTGGCCTCCCTTTAAGCCTTAGTTAAAAAACCTCGAAAGACATGACCAATCTTTTTTCGATAGGGAACAACGGCAGTAGACCAGGCCACCCGTTTTACCCTTAGGAATCAATGCAACTAGGTCAGCCCTCGCTTTAGCACTTTGAAAAACAGTGGGGAGACATCAGCTCTCGTTTGGCCCATAGGTAACAATGGGAGTAGACGTTGCCGCCCGTTTTACCCATAGGAAACTATGCACGTAGATCTGGCCTCCATTATGCGCTTTGAAAAAAAGTGGGGAGACATCAGCTCTCGTTTGTTCCACAGGGAACAATGGCAGAAGACAGGGCCACCCTTTAAACAGAGAGGAAAAAAAACCCCGAATATACCTTGCCTCCCGTTTCAACCACAGAAAAAAAACGGCTTTAGACATGGCCCCCTTTAAGCCTTAGTTAAAAAACCTCGAAAGACATGACCAATCTTTTTTCGATAGGGAACAACGGCAGTAGACAAGGCCTCCCGTTTTACCCATAGGAATCAATGCAACTAGGCCAGCCCTCGCTTTAGCACTTTGAAAAACAGTGGGGAGACATCAGCTCTCGTTTGTCCCATAGGTAACAATGGGAGTAGACGTGGCCGCCCGTTTTACCCATAGGAAACTATGCAAGTAGATCTGGCCTCCATTTTGCACTTTGAAAAAATAGTGGGGAGACATCAGCTCTCGTTTGTTCCACAGGGAACAATGGCAGAAGACAGGGCCACCCTTTAAACAGAGAGGAAAAAAAACCCCGAATATACCTTGCCTCCCGTTTCAACCACAGAAAAAAAACGGCTTTAGACATGGCCCCCTTTAAGCCTTAGTTAAAAAACCTCGAAAGACATGACCAATCTTTTTTCGATAGGGAACAACGGCAGTAGACAAGGCCTCCCGTTTTACCCATAGGAATCAATGCAACTAGGCCAGCCCTCGCTTTAGCACTTTGAAAAACAGTGGGGAGACATCAGCTCTCGTTTGGCCCATAGGTAACAATGGGTGTAGACGTGGACGCCCGTTTTACCCATAGGAAACTATGCAAGTAGATCTGGCCTCCATTTTGCACTTTGAAAAAAACGTGGGGAGACATCAGCTCTCGTTTGTTCCACAGGGAACAATGGCAGAAGACAGGGCCACCCTTTAAACAGAGAGGAAAAAAAACCCCGAATATACCTTGCCTCCCGTTTCAACCACAGAAATAAAACGGCTTTAGACATGGCCCCCTTTAAGCCTTAGTTAAAAAACCTCGAAAGACATGACCAATCTTTTTTCGATAGGGAACAAGGGCAGTAGACCAGGCCTCCCGTTTTACCCATAGGAATCAATGCAACTAGGCCAGCCCTCGCTTTAGCACTTTGAAAAAAAGTGGGTAGACATCAGCTGTCGTTTGGCCCATAGGTAACAATGGGAGTAGACGTGGCCGCCCGTTTTACCCATAGGAAACTATGCAAGTAGATCTGGCCTCCATTTTGCACTTTGAAAAAAACGTGGGGAGACATCAGCTCTCGTTTGTTCCACAGGGAACAATGGCAGAAGACAGGGCCACCCTTTAAACAGAGAGGAAAAAAACCCCCGAATATACCTTGCGTCCCGTTTCAACCACAGAAAAAAAACGGCTTTAGACCTGGCCCCCTTTAAGCCTTAGTTAAAAAACCTCGAAAGACATGACCAATCTTTTTCGATAGGGAACAACGGCAGTAGACCAGGCCTCCTTTTTTACCCATAGGAATCAATGTAACTAGGCCAGCCCTCGCTTTAGCACTTTGAAAAACAGTGGGGAGACATCAGCTCTCGTTTGGCCCATAGGTAACAATGGGAGTAGACGTGGCCGCCCGTTTTACCCATAGGAAACTATGCAAGTAGATCTGGCCTCCATTTTGCACTTTGAAAAAATAGTGGGGAGACATCAGCTCTCGTTTGTTCCACAGGGAACAATGGCAGAAGACAGGGCCACCCTTTAAACAGAGAGGAAAAAAAACCCCGAATATACCTTGCGTCCCGTTTCAACCACAGAAAAAAAACGGCTTTAGACATGGCCCCCTTTAAGCCTTAGTTAAAAAACCTCGAAAGACATGACCAATCTTTTTCGATAGGGAACAACGGCAGTAGACCAGGCCTCCCGTTTTACCCATAGGAATCAATGCAACTAGGCCAGCCCTCGCTTTAGCACTTTGAAAAAAAGTGGGTAGACATCAGCTGTCGTTTGGCCCATAGGTAACAATGGGAGTAGACGTGGCCGCCCGTTTTACCCATAGGAAACTATGCAAGTAGATCTGGCCTCCATTTTGCACTTTGAAAAAAACGTGGAGAGACATCAGCTCTCGTTTGTTCCACAGGGAACAATGGCAGAAGACAGGGCCACCCTTTAAACAGAGAGGAAAAAAAACCCCGAATATACCTTGCGTCCCGTTTCAACCACAGAAAAAAAACGGCTTTAGACATGGCCCCCTTTAAGCCTTAGTTAAAAAACCTCGAAAGACATGACCAATCTTTTTTCGATAGGGAACAACGGCAGTAGACCAGGCCTCCCGTTTTACCCATAGGAATCAATGCAACTAGGCCAGCCCTCGCTTTAGCACTTTGAAAAACAGTGGGGAGACATCAGCTCTCGTTTGGCCCATAGGTAACAATGGGAGTAGACGTGGCCGCCCGTTTTACCCATAGGAAACTATGCAAGTAGATCTGGCCTCCATTTTGCACTTTGAAAAAAACGTGGAGAGACATCAGCTCTCGTTTGTTCCACAGGGAACAATGGCAGAAGACAGGGCCACCCTTTAAACAGAGAGGAAAAAAAACCCCGAATATACCTTGCCTCCCGTTTCAACCACAGAAAAAAAACGGCTTTAGACATGGCCCCCTTTAAGCCTTAGTTAAAAAACCTCGAAAGACATGACCAATCTTTTTTCGATAGGGAACAACGGCAGTAGACCAGGCCTCCCGTTTTACCCATAGGAATCAATGCAACTAGGCCAGCCCTCGCTTTAGCACTTTGAAAAACAGTGGGGAGACATCAGCTCTCGTTTGGCCCATAGGTAACAATGGGAGTAGACGTGGCCGCCCGTTTTACCCATAGGAAACTATGCAAGTAGATCTGGCCTCCATTTTGCACTTTGAAAAAAACGTGGGGAGACATCAGCTCTCGTTTGTCCCACAGGGAACAATGGCAGACGACAGGGCCACCCGTTCATCAGAGAGGGAAAAAAACCCCGAATACTCCTTGCCTCCCTTTTTAAAAAGAGGAAATACGGTTTTAGACCTGGCCCCCTTTAAGCCTTAGTGAAGAAACCTCGAAAGACATGACCAATCTTTTTTCGATAAGGAACAACGGCAGTAGACCAGGCCTCCCGCTTTACCCATAGGAATCAATGCAACTAGGCCAGCCCTCGCTTTAGCACTTTGAAAAACAGTGGGTAGACATCAGCTCTCGTTCGGCCCATAGGTAACAATGTGAGTAGACGTGGCCGCCCGTTTTACCCATAGGAAACTATGCAAGTAGATCTGGCCTCCATTTTGATCTTTGGAAAAAACGTGGGGAGACAACAGCTCTCGTTTGTTCCACAGGGAACAATGGCAGAAGACAGGGCCACCCTTTAAACAGAGAGGAAAAAAAACCCCGAATATACCTTGCGTCCCGTTTCAACCACAGAAAAAAAACGGCTTTAGACCTGGCCCCCTTTAAGCCTTAGTTAAAAAACCTCGAAAGACATGACCAATCTTTTTTCGATAGGGAACAACGGCAGTAGACCAGGCCTCCTTTTTTACCCATAGGAATCAATGCAACTAGGCCAGCCCTCGCTTTAGCACTTTGAAAAACAGTGGGGAGACATCAGCTCTCGTTTGGCCCATAGGTAACAATGGGAGTAGACGTGGCCGCCCGTTTTACCCATAGGAAACTATGCAAGTAGATCTGGCCTCCATTTTGCACTTTGAAAAAAACGTGGGGAGACATCAGCTCTCGTTTGTTCCACAGGGAACAATGGCAGAAGACAGGGCCACCCTTTAAACAGAGAGGAAAAAAAACCCCGAATATACCTTGCCTCCCGTTTCAACCACAGAAAAAAACGGCATTAGACATGGCCCCCTTTAAGCCTTAGTTAAAAAACCTCGAAAGACATGACCAATCTTTTTCGATAGGGAACAACGGCAGTAGACCAGGCCTCCCGTTTTACCCATAGGAATCAATGCAACTAGGCCAGCCCTCGCTTTAGCACTTTGAAAAAAAGTGGGTAGACATCAGCTGTCGTTTGGCCCATAGGTAACAATGGGAGTAGACGTGGCCGCCCGTTTTACCCATAGGAAACTATGCAAGTAGATCTGGCCTCCATTTTGCACTTTGAAAAAAAGTGGGGAGACATCAGCTCTCGTTTGTCCCACAGGGAACAATGGCAGAAGACAGGGCCACCCTTTCAACAGAGAGGAAAAAAAAACCCGAATACACCTTGTCTCCCATTTTAACCTTAGGAAAAAACGGCTTTAAACCTGCCCCCCTTTAAGCCTTAGTGAAATAACCTCGAAAGATAGGACCAATCGTTTGTCCATAGGGAACAATGGCAGTAGACCAGGCCTTCCTTTTTTACCCTTTGGAAACAATGTAAAAAGGACAGGCCTCGCTTTAGCACTTTGAAAAACAGTGGGGAGACATCAACTCTCGTTTGGCCAATAGGTAACAATGGGAGTAGACGTGGCCGCCCGTTTTACCCATAGGAAACTATGCAAGTATATCTGGCCTCCATTTTGCACTTTTGAAAAAAAGTTGGGAGACATCAGCTCTCGTTTGTCCCACAGGGAACAATGGCAGACGACAGGGCCACCCGTTCATCAGAGAGGGAAAAAACCCCGAATACTCCTTGCCTCCCTTTTTAAAAAGAGGAAATACGGTTTTAGACCTGGCCCCCCTTTAAGCCTTAGTGAAGAAACCTCGAAAGACATGACCAATCTTTTTTCGATAGGGAACAACGGCAGTAGACCAGGCCTCCCGCTTTACCCATAGGAATCAATGCAACTAGGCCAGCCCTCGCTTTAGCACTTTGAAAAACAGTGGGTAGACATCAGCTCTCGTTCGGCCCATAGGTAACAATGTGAGTAGACGTGGCCGCCCGTTTTACCCATAGGAAACTATGCAAGTAGATCTGGCCTCCATTTTGATCTTTGGAAAAAACGTGGGGAGACAACAGCTCTCGTTTGTTCCACAGGGAACAATGGCAGAAGACAGGGCCACCCTTTAAACAGAGAGGAAAAAAAACCCCGAATATACCTTGCGTCCCGTTTCAACCACAGAAAAAAAACGGCTTTAGACCTGGCCCCCTTTAAGCCTTAGTTAAAAAACCTCGAAAGACATGACCAATCTTTTTTCGATAGGGAACAACGGCAGTAGACCAGGCCTCCTTTTTTACCCATAGGAATCAATGCAACTAGGCCAGCCCTCGCTTTAGCACTTTGAAAAACAGTGGGGAGACATCAGCTCTCGTTTGGCCCATAGGTAACAATGGGAGTAGACGTGGCCGCCCGTTTTACCCATAGGAAACTATGCAAGTAGATCTGGCCTCCATTTTGCACTTTGAAAAAAACGTGGGGAGACATCAGCTCTCGTTTGTTCCATAGGGAACAATGGCAGAAGACAGGGCCACCCTTTAAACAGAGAGGAAAAAAAACCCCGAATATACCTTGCCTCCCGTTTCAACCACAGAAAAAAAACGGCTTTAGACCTGGCCCCCTTTAAGCCTTAGTTAAAAAACCTCGAAAGACATGACCAATCTTTTTCGATAGGGAACAACGGCAGTAGACCAGGCCTCCCGTTTTACCCATAGGAATCAATGCAACTAGGCCAGCCCTCGCTTTAGCACTTTGAAAAAAGTGGGTAGACATCAGCTGTCGTTTGGCCCATAGGTAACAATGGGAGTAGACGTGGCCGCCCGTTTTACCCATAGGAAACTATGCAAGTAGATCTGGCCTCCATTTTGCACTTTGAAAAAAGTGGGGAGACATCAGCTCTCGTTTGTCCCACAGGGAACAATGGCAGAAGACAGGGCCACCCTTTCAACAGAGAGGAAAAAAAAACCCGAATACACCTTGTCTCCCATTTTAACCTTAGGAAAAAACGGCTTTAAACCTGCCCCCCTTTAAGCCTTAGTGAAATAACCTCGAAAGATAGGACCAATCGTTTGTCCATAGGGAACAATGGCAGTAGACCAGGCCTTCCTTTTTTACCCTTTGGAAACAATGCAAAAAGGACAGGCCTCGCTTTAGCACTTTGAAAAACAGTGGGTAGACATCAGCTGTCGTTTGGCCCATAGGTAACAATGGGAGTAGACGTGGCCGCCCGTTTTACCCATAGGAAACTATGCAAGTATATCTGGCCTCCATTTTGCACTTTTGAAAAAAGTTGGGAGACATCTGCTCTCGTTTGTCCCACAGGGAACAATGGCAGACGACAGGGCCACCCGTTCATCAGAGAGGGAAAAAACCCCCGAATACTCCTTGCCTCCCTTTTTAAAAAGAGGAAATACGGTTTTAGACCTGGCCCCCCTTTAAGCCTTAGTGAAGAAACCTCGAAAGACATGACCAATCTTTTTTCGATAGGGAACAACGGCAGTAGACCAGGCCTCCCGCTTTACCCATAGGAATCAATGCAACTAGGCCAGCCCTCGCTTTAGCACTTTGAAAAACAGTGGGTAGACATCAGCTCTCGTTCGGCCCATAGGTAACAATGTGAGTAGACGTGGCCGCCCGTTTTACCCATAGGAAACTATGCAAGTAGATCTGGCCTCCATTTTGATCTTTGGAAAAAACGTGGGGAGACAACAGCTCTCGTTTGTTCCACAGGGAACAATGGCAGAAGACAGGGCCACCCTTTAAACAGAGAGGAAAAAAAACCCCGAATATACCTTGCGTCCCGTTTCAACCACAGAAAAAAAACGGCTTTAGACCTGGCCCCCTTTAAGCCTTAGTTAAAAAACCTCGAAAGACATGACCAATCTTTTTTCGATAGGGAACAACGGCAGTAGACCAGGCCTCCTTTTTTACCCATAGGAATCAATGCAACTAGGCCAGCCCTCGCTTTAGCACTTTGAAAAACAGTGGGGAGACATCAGCTCTCGTTTGGCCCATAGGTAACAATGGGAGTAGACGTGGCCGCCCGTTTTACCCATAGGAAACTATGCAAGTAGATCTGGCCTCCATTTTGCACTTTGAAAAAAACGTGGGGAGACATCAGCTCTCGTTTGTTCCACAGGGAACAATGGCAGAAGACAGGGCCACCCTTTAAACAGAGAGGAAAAAAAACCCCGAATATACCTTGCCTCCCGTTTCAACCACAGAAAAAAAACGGCTTAGACATGGCCCCCTTTAAGCCTTAGTTAAAAAACCTCGAAAGACATGACCAATCTTTTTTCGATAGGGAACAACGGCAGTAGACCAGGCCTCCCGTTTTACCCATAGGAATCAATGCAACTAGGCCAGCCCTCGCTTTAGCACTTTGAAAAAAAGTGGGTAGACATCAGCTGTCGTTTGGCCCATAGGTAACAATGGGAGTAGACGTGGCCGCCCGTTTTACCCATAGGAAACTATGCAAGTATATCTGGCCTCCATTTTGCACTTTTGAAAAAAAGTTGGGAGACATCAGCTCTCGTTTGTCCCACAGGGAACAATGGCAGACGACAGGGCCACCCGTTCATCAGAGAGGGAAAAAAACCCCGAATACTCCTTGCCTCCCTTTTTAAAAAGAGGAAATACGGTTTTAGACCTGGCCCCCCTTTAAGCCTTAGTGAAGAAACCTCGAAAGACATGACCAATCTTTTTTCGATAGGGAACAACGGCAGTAGACCAGGCCTCCCGCTTTACCCATAGGAATCAATGCAACTAGGCCAGCCCTCGCTTTAGCACTTTGAAAAACAGTGGGTAGACATCAGCTCTCATTCGGCCCATAGGTAACAATGTGAGTAGATGTGGCCGCCCGTTTTACTCATAGGAAACTATGCAAGTAGATCTGGCCTTCATTTTGATCTTTGGAAAAAACGTGGGGAGACAACAGCTCTCGTTTGTTCCACAGGGAACAATGGCAGAAGACAGGGCCACCCTTTAAACAGAGAGGGAAAAAAACCCCCGAATATACCTTGCCTCCCGTTTCAACCACAGAAAAAAACGGCTTTAGACATGGCCCCCTTTAAGCCTTAGTTAAAAAACCTCGAAAGACATGACCAATCTTTTTTCGATAGGGAACAACGGCAGTAGACCAGGCCTCCCGTTTTACCCATAGGAATCAATGCAACTAGGCCAGCCCTCGCTTTAGCACTTTGAAAAAAAGTGGGTAGACATCAGCTGTCGTTTGGCCCATAGGTAACAATGGGAGTAGACGTGGCCGCCCGTTTTACCCATAGGAAACTATACAAGTATATCTGGCTTCCATTTTGCACTTAAAAGTGGGGAGACATCAGCACTCGTTTGTCCCACAGGTGATTCAATTCAGATCGACTGGAGTCACTAGTGGGTTTCGGTGACGGTTGTATTCGGTAGAACGACAGCTTTGGCTAGCTGGTTCGGGCTGTAGCTCAGGAATGTCAGTTGAAGTGAATCTGCCAGACAAAACATCACTGACAAAGCAAGACATGGAAAACAAACAAAATGCAAATGGTCCCACATGGAACCAAGTGAGTCGTGCTCTAGAGAAAAGTTCTGTGTCTCCATCAACCTTGAATTCATCTGCTGTCCTGAAGCAAGCTACTAGAGGTATAAACTATGGCCCTGACACTATTAGAACGGCTGCTGTTCCCAAAGTTGAGCCTGCTGAAATGAAGAACCCACGCATGTCGTTCAGTCAGACCTTATTACTCAAGAAAAGCGCAAAAGAAAAACAGCAGAATTCCAGTGTGTGCCTTCCAGAGAAGCGGGTACTTGGCTCCTATCGTGGCAAGATAGTTTCGTCTAAAATAAACTCTTTCAGAAAATCATCAGAGAATGAGGAGAGAAAGAATTCTTTGGCTGCTTCTGCTAAGCCAGTGGCAAAGACTGAACCTACAAAGGAGAGAGTCACTAACACAGGGGTTGCTTCTAAACCCATACATATGCCATCACTTCAAACCAAGCCTCCTGTTAAGGTATTGGTTGCCCAACCCAAAGCCATCTGGAACCGTGAGTAACCATCAGTCAGGACTTCATTGGTGAATCAAGTGGGTATCCAAAAAAGCCCAATAAGAATTGGACACCAGTGTTAAAAACGGTATCATGTAATGCAGCTAACTCTGAAAAAAGACCAAAGAAGGCAGTTCCATCGACAGGAGCTTTGGCAGGCTCTGCTTCTGGAAGTAATGGCACTAACCGTGTGTTGGCATCAAAAGCAGTTGGCAACAGGAAAAGTGCTATGCTCCAATCTGCAGAAATGAGAAGATCTCAGCTGGCTGAATGGCAAGCATCTAAAGGGAAAGTGTTGAAGAAGCCACCAGCTCCCTTACCAATAGATGCTCCGCCTGCAATAGAAGAAGAAGACCAAACCAAAAAAGAACCGCCAGAATCCTTCTGGGCTGCTATAGCAGAGGAAGATGAGCAACAATTATTCAGTGATACAGTCAATAAAACCCTCACGGAATGTCTGTCTTTAATTGGGAAGGGTTACTCGGCTGATAAGATACATTCTACTTTGGAAGAGCTGATACGGAGCGTTCCAGATGCAAAAAAACTTGCAAAGTATTGGGTATGCCGAATGCGTCTTGAACAACTGGGTACTCTTGAAAAGGTCATGGCTGTCTATGAGGAAGCAATTCTGGCAGGAGCACAGCCTAAGGATGAGTTACGTAGTACGTTAACGGATGTTTTGAAAGATATAAAAAATCTACCCAAATCTGACGGAGAATGTGGAAAGAAAGAAGGGATTCTTAGTTGCACCGTAGATGCTAATTTAGATGAGGAGAATGTAGAAGTCCAGCCAAAGAGCGAGGTGAAGCCTAACGATGAAGAGACTTCCTTGAAGGCAGAAGCATGTCTGAAGCCTGAAGAGGAGAGCGTTCCCGATGATGAACAGCACCGGATTAAAGAGTCAAGCCAAATCCCTGCCGTGTGTAAAAAAGAACACAATGTTAGTGAGACAAAGAAGACTGGAATCCTAGAGTTTAAAACCCCAGAAAATGACAATGAAGGGTCATACTTGATTAAGTATAATGTATCAACTACTCCCTCCTTGGAAAGTATGAAGAAAAAACTGCTGTGTGAAAATAGCGAGTCTGCGGTTAAAGATCTGAAACTTCTAACCCCGGTGAGACGTTCTCGGCTCCTACAAGGGAAAGAGCGCAAGCTAGCAACTATGCTGAAAGATCACAATCCATGTGTTTCTTCGCTGGAACAGCTTGGGGAACTGGGAGAGGAAGCCATTGCCTTTGTCTATAGACCAAACAATGCACTACACAAAGTCATGGAAGGGCAAGACAAAAATGTGATGTTACAGAATTAAAACAATGTCTGGTGCAAGCATGGGAACAGGGAACAATGGCAGAAGACAGGGCCACCCTTTCAACAGAGAGGGAAAAAAACCCCGAATACACCTTGCCTCCCATTTTAACCATAGGAAAAAACGGCTTTAAACCTGGCCCCCCTTTAAGCCTTAGTGAAGAAACCTCGAAAGATAGGACCAATCGTTTGTCCATAGGGAACAATGGCAGTAGACCAGGCCTTCCTTTTTTTACCCATTGGAAACAATGCAAAAAGGACAGCCCTCGCTTTAGCACTTTGAAAAACAGTGGGGAGACATCAGCTCTCGTTTGGCCCATAGGTAACAATGGGAGTAGACGTGGCCGCCCGTTTTACCCATAGGAAACTATGCAAGTAGATCTGGCCTCCTTTTTGCACTTTGAAAAAAACGTGGGGAGACATCAGCTCTCTTTTGGCCCATAGGGAACAATGGCAGAAGACAGGGCCACCCTTTCAACAGAGAGAGAAAAATACCCCGAATACACCTTGCCTCCCGTTTTAACCATAAGAAAATACGGCTTTAGACCTGGCCCCCCTTAAAGCCTTCGTGAAAAAACCTGGAAAGAAATGACCTCTCGTTTGCCCATAGGGAACAATGGTAGTAGACGAGGCCTCCCGTTTTACCCATAGGAAACAATGCAACTTGGCCAGCCCTCCCTTTAGCACTTTGAAAAAAAGGTGGTTAGACATCAGCTCTCGTTTGGCCCATAGGTAAAATTGGGAGTAGACCTGGTCGCCCTTTTTAAACGAAACTATGCAAGTAGATCTGGCCTTCATTTTGCACTTTGAAAAAAACGTGGATAGACATCAGCTCTCGTTTGGCCCACAGGGAACAAAGGCAGAAGACAAGGCCTCCCTTTAAACAGAGAGGGGGAAAAAAACCCGAATTCACCTTGCCGCCCGTTTTAACCATAGGAAAAAACGGCTTTAGACCTGGCCTCCCTTTAAGCCTTAGTGAAGAAACCTCGAAACAAGGGCGTAGACTTTGCAATTTCCCAGGGGGGCTGGGGCTGGGCCAGAGGCATTGCTAAGTCATTAAAAGAACTGGGACCCAGTGACATCATAGGGAGGAGCCAGTGACATCACAGGCCATTATCTATGGAGGTGGAACTATGTGGCATTTAGGGAGGGGCTCCCCAGAAAATTAGGGTGGCCTGGGAACCCCTGGGAACCCCCATAGCAATGCCCCTGGGTTGGGCTAACTCCAGGAACAGGTGCCTTCTTAGCACACTGCTTAGAAACTCCACCTTAAAATGTAGCACAGATTCTATTGCTAGGGACTGTTTTTCCACTCTGGGAACTGTCATTACAGTCCTAGAATAGCCTATCTGGACCCAAAAACCTTATTGGAAAAACCATTCTGCATTTTGTTTGCAACTTTTTTGGGGCTGCAGTGTATTTCAGCAGAGCCCATGCAAGTCAACCGGCATTCCTGGCTCCTATTATCTCCAATGGGCCTTCAAGCCTCTCCCATTATTTCCAATGGGCAATCCTGTCATTCCTTTTAGTACATTGCAGTTGGTTGCCCCTTTGAAACTACCACAGCATTTTAAGTAACAGCAAAACGAAGAGCATGAACATAGAGTGCACATCCCTTACCAATGTTCTCTCTCCAGGCTGCACATAGATCAAAAGGAAATTTTAAAAGGCCTCTGATCTGCACGCCCCCTCATCTTGTTCATGCAGATGGGCTTACAATTTAAAAATGAAATGGAGATTGAAAGAAGAGCAGCCCATCCCCCACTACCATGAAAAAAAAAACAACTGTTCTCAATCAAGGATATATAGACCTAAGTAAAATACACCCCTCCTCTGCTCCACCTGGCTGTTGTGCATCCTACATGAAGCAGGGTGATTCAGCAGATGCAAGCCAATATCAGTGGTCTGCATTCACCATACAGAAGAACCAGAGCTTCCAGTTTCAGCACTGGAGCTAGGGGTGCCAGCCTCCAGGTGGGACCTGGGGACCCCCTGGAATTACAGTTCATTTTCAGACTACAAAAATTAGTTTCCCTGAAGAAAATGGATGTTCTGGAGGGTGGACTCTATGGCATTGTACCCCATTGAGGTCCCAGTCCTCCCCAGGCTCCATCTCCAAATCTCCAGGAGTTACCCAACCTGTATTGGGCCACTCCTCACCCTCCATCCCCCAGAGGTGGACAGGGAGAACCTGGCAACCCTAACTAGGGATGTTTTAACAAGGGAGGAGGCGAGAGGTGGAAAGAAAGCAAATAGATGGGAAGAGAGGAAGGAAAGAAGGGGGAGGGAGGGAGGGGAGAAATGAAAAGAAAGAAAATAGAAATCCCTCTCCATAATTTATACAGGAGTTCAGGGGAGAGTTGGTCTTGAATGTATGCATTTAAACTCTTCGAGGTTTCACCTGCCCTCCCCCTCTCCCTTCATGGGCTGTGTGTGCGATTTCAGTGATTGTAAACTGCTGATTCCTGGCTTTCCTAATATCCTCTCTCTGTCAAGGGAAGGGGTGGAGCTCAACAAAGAACTCAGAAGAGTCTCCTCTTGGAGGAAATAAAAGGCTCTGGTGGCACAAGGCCGCAGGAAAGGTGCCTGGGCACCCAGCCGCCCAGAGATCCTCCATGGATGCTGGCCTCCCCCTCCTGACCTCCCTGCGTGGCTCTGCAAGGCAAGCCTTGTGTGTGTGGGGAAACAGAAGAACAAGTGCACAGGGCGCCCAACCGTCCCAAGGCTGGCAATCCTCCATGGATACTGGCCTCCCCCCAACCTCCTCACATGGTTCTCTGCAAGGCAAACCTTGCAAGGAGTGGGAAAACAACAGCAGCAGCACGAGGCTGCAGGAAAGGTGCCCAAGAGTCCAGCCGCCCCAAGGCAGGCAAACCTCCATGGATGCTGGCCTCCCCCACTTCCCCCACCTCCTGACTTCCTGCAAGCCTTGCAGGGAGAGAGAGGGAAAAAAGGGTGCAGGGTGCCCAGCCTCCCCGAGGCCGGCAATCCTCCAAGGATACCAGCCTCTCCCCCCAACCTCCTCACATGGCTCTCTGCAAGGCAAGCCTTGCAGGGAGCGGGAAAACAAGAGCAGCGGCACAAGGCCACAGGAAAGGTGCTTGGGCACCCAGCCACCCCGAGGCTGGCCTCAGCCAGCCAGCCTGGGCACTCTCTGCCTAGTGCCCACCACCCCACCCCTGAAAACATCACCCCCCGCTGGAGCCCCAGGACAGCTCCTTACCTTTCTGCGCGGGAAAGCTGAAAGCACTGAAAACATGTGCAGCCCTCAGCTCCACCAGGCCCAACTGAGGGTTTCTGGGAGCTGGGGCTTAGCTTTCAGGAAGCAAGCCCTGAGTTTCCTGCCATCCCACCTGAAGTCTCAGAAAGCAGAGGGAAAAACCCCTCCGCTTTCAAAATGGGTTAGGGGTGGCGTGGGGTGGTAGTGGCAAGGCTTGTGAGCCTGGTTGCCCGGGGTGGGCTCAGTCACCCCTGGAAAATTTCGGAGGTAGCCTCAGCCCTCAAGCCCCCTGAAGTTGACACCTATGCCTCGAAAGACATGACCTATCGTTTCTCCATAGGGAACAATGGCAGGAGACCAGGCCTCCCGTTTTACCCTTAAGAAACAATGCAACTTTGGCAGCCCTCCCTTTATCACTTTGAAAAAAAGGTGGGTAGACATCAGCTCTCGTTTGGCCCATAGGTAACAATGGGAGTAGACCTGGTCGCCCGTTTTACCCATAGGAAACTATGCAAATAGATCTGGCCTCCGTTTTTCACTTTGAAAAAAACGTGGGTAGACATCAGCACTCGTTTGTCCCACAGGGAACAATGGCAGAAAACAGGGCCACCCTATCAACAGAGAGGGAAAAAAATCCCGAATACACCTTGCCTCCCGTTTTAAAAAGAGGAATAAACGGCTTTAGACCTGGCCCCCCTTTAAGCCTTAGTGAAAAAAACTCGAAAGACATGACCTCTCATTTGTCCATAGGGAACAAGGGTAATAGACCAGGCCTCCCGTTTTAGCCATAGGAAAAAATGCAACTAGGCCAGCCCTCTGTTTAACACTTTGAAAAAAGTGGGTAGACATCAGCTCTCGTTTGGCCCTTAGGTAACAATGGGAGTAGACCTGGCCGACCGTCCTTTCTATAGGATACTATGCAAGGAGATCTGGCCTCCATTTTGCACTTTGAAAAAAACGTAGCCAGACATCTTCTCTCCTTTAGCCCATAGGTTACACTGGGAGAAGACCAGGACGCCCGTTTTACCCATAGGAAACTATGCAAGTAGATCTGGCCTCCATTTTGCACTTTTAAAATATACGTGGTGAGACATCAGCTCTCGTTTGGCCCATAGGTTGCAATGGGAGTAGACCTGGTCGCCCGTTTTACTCGTAGGAAACTTTGCATGTAGATCTGGCCTCCATTTTGCACTTTTAAAAAAAAAAAAAAAACAACAACGCTAAAGGGAGGCCAGGTCTACAGCTGTGGTTTCCTAGGTGTAGAACGGGAGGCCAGGTCTATTGCCATTGTTTCCTGTGGGTAAAATGGGAGGCCAGGTCTACTGTCATTGTTCCCTATGGGCCAAATGTGATCAGATGTCTACTGACGTTTTTTAAGTGTTAAAGTGTGGCCAGGTCTACAGCTATGGTTTCCTGAGTAAAATGGGAGGCCAGGTCTACTGCATTTTTCTCTATGGGCAAAAAGAGAGCAGATGTTTACCCACGTTTTTTTCAGTATTAAAGTGAGTATTAAACGTTTACTTCTGTTGTTTCGTATGGGCAAAATGAGAGGCCAGGTCTTCGCAGGTTTTTTCACTGAGGGTTAAAGGGAGGCCAGGTCTACTTCCATTGTTTCCTATGGGTAAAACGGGATGCCAGGTCTACTGCCATTGTTCCCTGTTGGCCAAAAAGATCAGATGTCTACCCACATTTTTTTTCATAATGTTAAAGCAATGCAGTGTCTACTTCCTTTGTTTCCTATGGGTATAACAGGAGGCCAGGTTATGGTTCTGGCAACGTCCGGTGAGTTCTCGCCAGCCCTTGAAAATCCGGGGAGTGGGTGTAAATCTCACCGGTCCCTACCCATATCTTCAGCAGGTCTCCAAGGTGAACAGCCTCTGGCATGTTGAACAATGTAGGTAAGGGAAGTTAGCAAGCTGGATCTTTAACTTCAGGATAAGGATTGGCTCTGAGGGCTTGGCCGTTTGGGCAGGCGTGCAAAGCCGGACTGGGCACATGCTGCGGCTGGAAGAGGTTCTGATTCAGTCTAATGCTTTTTAACTTGTTTATTAATGATTTGGAATTGGGAGTAAGAAGTGAAGTTGCTAAATTTGCAGATGACATGAAGTTTTTCTGGGTTGTGAAAACCAGGGAGGATTGTGAGGCACTCCAAAGGGATCTGTCAAGGATGGGTGAGTGGGTGTCAATGTGGCAAATGGGGTTCAATGTGGCTAAGTGCAAAGTGATGCACATTGGAGCCAAAAATCCTAAATATAAACACACGTTGGGGTTTGAACTGGCATAGACGGACAAAGAGAGAGATCTTGGAGTTGTAGTGGATAACTCAATGAAAACGTCTAGACAGTGTGTAGCTGCAATAAAGAAGGGCAACACTATGCTGGAGATTATTAGGAAGGGAATTGAAAACAAATCAGCCAGTATCATCATGCCCCTGTATATATCATTGGTGCGACCTCATTTGGAATACTGTGTACAGTTCTGGTCACCACGTCTCAAAAAGGATATTATAGCATTGGAAAAAGTGCAGAGAAGGGCAACTATGAAGAAAGGTTAAAATGCTTGGGGCTCTTCAGCTTGGAGAAACGATGGCTGAGGGGTGACATGATTGAGGTTTATAAGATTATGAATGGGATTGAGCAGGTTGAGAAAGAAGTACTTTTCTCCCTTTCTCACAATACAAGAACTCGTGGGCACTCCATGAAATTGCTGAGCAGTCGGGTTAGAACAGATAAAAGGAAATACTTCTTCACCCAAAGAGTGATTAACATATGGAATTCACTGCCACAGGAGGTGGTGGCAGCTACAAATATGGACAGTTTCAAGAGGGAATTTGATAAACATATGAAGCAGAAGTCCATCAGTGGCTATTAGCCACAGGGTATCGATGGGAATTCTAAGTCTGGGGCTGGTGATTCACTCTATTCTTGGTTCCTGAGGGGGCAGCAGTGGGAGGGTTTCTAATATCCTGGCCCCACTGCTGGACCTCCTGATGGCACCTGGTATATTTTTGCCACTGTGTAACAGAGTGTTGGACTAGATGGGCCATTGGCCTGATTCAACATTGTCTTCTCTTATGTTCTTATGTTCTTATGACACCCCCCCGGGGCGCGTGGCAGCGACTCGGGATGTGCACCGGGCCCTTCCTGTGGATCGCCTCAGCTGCGTTGGACATCGCCCGGCCCTCGCCCACCATGGGGATTGGTCGGGCCGGCACCTAGCAGCTGACTTAGAACTTGCATGGACCAGTGGAATCCAACTTTTTAATTAAAACAAAGCATCGTGAAGGCCTGCAGTGGGTGTTGACATGATGTGATTTCTGCCTAGTTCTCTGAATGTCAAAGTGAAGAAATTCAATGAAGCGTGGGTAAACGGCAGGAGTAACTATGATTCTCTTAATTGGCAGGAGTAACTATGACTCTTTGAGGTCTGTTACTGGAGCAGCCGTTAGTGAGATCACCACCACTTCATGGACCCACCGTGCAACAGAGTATTCTCTCTGGGAGTGTGATTCCACTGCTCCCTTTTTAACCTTTTTGTTTGAGAGCTATGTGGTTCATTGTGCACATACTGGTGGTATGGCCTCAGTGCCCCTACTTTCATGTGTGGGGGACCACACTTCCTTTAACATGGTTAAGGATTGGATTAACAAGACTTCCTTTACTCTGTAAGTTGTCAGCACACAAGGTGTCAGCTGGGGTTCAAGTAGGTGATCCGAACACCCCGGAGGAGCCTTGTATTTTTAGAGAGACACTTGACTTACTGGACTTGACTGGTCCTCCTAGTTTTGTTGATCCCACCTGTCTGACTAAGCGGATGGTTGATCCCAATAGGGACACACATGAGATGGTTAATTTCAGTATGGATGTTAGGGAGTTTGGTGGACTAGGAGAAATAAGGATTAGGAGTAGTGAATTTGAGGGAGTTAGGGGTTTTGCTAGCAGGCCAAATCGTCCTACGGGTGGGGTGAGGGGTTGACGGAGGATCAGGCTAAAGAGGAAGGTAGGGATGGTAACTTACAGGTTAGTCAGGGTATGGAGGGGGTGGAGTATAAAGTATATTTGCCCTGCGAGAATCCTCCATGTCTGGTTTGTGGCGATTTCTATGGTAAGCCATCAAAATTGCAGATTCATTTGGAGAGGTGTCATCCCAGGAGAGAAGTGTTGTTCCTTTTGTAATTTGTGTGCAAGGCAGAATAATAGAGTTTTTTCAATGTTAGTCCATGTGGCTAAGTGTAAAGGTGAGGACCCGGTGACAGAATTGGTGAGGAAGTATACTTGTGGAGTTTGTCAGTGAGGTTTTGATACTAAGGGAGGTTTATCACAGCATAAGAGACATGAGCATGCGGTGTTAAGGAATGAGGAATGGATTGAGGAAAGTAAGAGCGCGGTTGTCTCAAGGAGAGGGGCTCATAAGAAGTGTTGGACAGATGAGGAAGAAGCAAAGTTGAAAGAGTTATTTGTGAAATATCAAAAGGAGAGGTTTCTATGTAAGTTGATAGCGGAGGAATTAGGCTCAAAGACAAGTAAGCAGGTTTTGGACAAGTTGAAGGACTGGTTGAAAGGGGATAAGAACTTGGATACATTGGTTGAGATGAAGAATACAGAGGAGGTGTCAGTTGGTGCTTATCTGAAGAAGACTGGTATAGCTCGTGGAGAAGTGCAACAGTTGAAGGATTTTTATAGGAAGTTGTGGATCGATGGTTTGGTAGATGTTAGTGGTTTGGAGGGAATGAAGGAAGTGTTGGATGCCTGGTTTGGTAGGGAGGTAGGTGTGGAAGGTAAAGTAGAAGAGCTTAGTGAGAAATTCTTGATTACCTGTTTGAGAGAGGTAGGTAGGAAGAAGGGAGTGTTGAGGAAGAAGAGCAAAAGAGATTGTAGGAAGGAAAGTAGTTGGCGGAGGAGACGTAAGCAAGAGTTTTTTCATTATGCAAGGATGCAAGAATTATATAAAAAGGATAAGGCAAAAGTTTTGTCTTTCATTTTGGATGGTAAGGTAGATCGAGAATGTAATCTTCTGGTTGAGGAAATGGAGCTGGTATATAGGCAAAAGTTGGAATCGGTCTTTGAATTTTAGGTTCTTGGGCAGTTTAAGGCGTTCAGTGAGTCGGATAATGACCCCTTCTATGAGTTGTTTGATAGTGAAGAGGTGTGGATGGAGTTAGATCTGATGAAGGAGAAGTCGGCGGCTGGCCCTGATGGAATTGGAGTTCAAGAATTAAAGCGGATGGATCCTGAAGGAAGGAGGTTATCATGTCTGTTTAAGGTATGGTTGATGATGGGTTATATTCCTAGAGCAGTTAAACAATGCCATTCTGTGTTGATACCAAAGGTGGCTGATGATGAACTACTAAGGGAGATAGGGAATTGGAGACCAATAACAATTGGGTAAGTTTTGTTGTTCTTATTTTCTAGGTTGATGGCGGGTAGATTTCTGCAGGCCTGCCCAATCCATCTGAGTCAGAAGTGGTTTACAGCCTCTTCAGGGTGTTCTGAAAATCTGGAGGTGTTAAGTCGGTTTTCAAATTGGCCAAGGAGAATAGGACATCTTTGGGTGTGGTTTTAGTAGATATAGCAAAGGCATTTGATTCCATCTTGCATAATATGAAAGTGGGTATTCCAGGAGAGGGGACTGGATGCTCATGTAATTGATTTGATTATGAACTCTATGGAGGGAGCTCACACTAGGTTTCGGACGAATAAAGGAGAGACAGAGGCTATTTGTTTTCAGTCGGGAGTGAAGCAGGGTGACCCTCTGTCTCCGCTATTATTTAACATTGCTTTGGATCCGTTAATTTCTGAGTTAGAGTGGTTAGATGGTGAATTTGAGATTAATGAGAATAAGATTTCGGCATTAGCATTTGCTGATGATTTAGCATTGTTAAGTAGGGATTGGGGGCATATGGCCCAGTTTCTGGAAGTAGTGGAGGCTTTTTGTGTGTTATCAGGTTTAAAGATTCAGGTGAGGAAGTGTCATGGTTTGTTTATAACACCTAGTAAGGACTCCTATGTGGTCAATGATTGCGATAACTGGTCGGTTGGAGGGGAGCCACTTCATATGATTCCACCTGGCAGTGAGGAGCGGTATCTGGGGTTAACCTCGATCCATGGGAAGGAGTGTGTAAAATCAAATCACTGGAAAGGGTGGAGGCTTGGTTGGCTAAGGTTGACCGGGCGCCACTTAAACCAGTGCAGAAAATCGAGCTCCTAAATCAGTATATCCTGCCTAGGCTCTTATATATAGTGGATCATGTGGATGCAACAGCCACTTGTTGAGACCCTATCAATGATGTGGTTTGTAGGTTCATGAAGAGGTGGTTGCATCTTCCAAGTTGCACCACCAATAGTCTCTTGTATGTTCGGAAGAAGGATGGAGGTCTTGGTATTTCTTGTTTAGAAAGGCTTGTTCCATGGATTCAGTTGAGAAGGATGTGGAGAATAGCGAAATCTGATGATGAGGTTGTTAGGGGTATTTGTTTGGCTGGTGGGCTTCAACAGAAGTTTGAAAAGGTTTGTAAGAAAGTTGGTGGTGCTACAGATTTAGTTCCGATTATTTTCGAGAAAGCTCCAGTTGATTTAGATTTGTCATCCTTTGGTTTAAGGGAATATCAGGAAGTGGAATTTGATCGTTGGACATCATTGATCTGTCAGGGAAAAGGAATCCGAGTGTTTAGGGATGATAAGATTAGTAATGCTTGGCTGTGAGATCCTAGAGGTTTTTCCTGCAGACAGTTCATTACGGCATTGAAGTTGAGAGCAAATGTGGTACCTACAAGGGAGTTTTGTGCACAAGGTAATCAGCAAGGGGTTAGGAAATGTCGGCATTGTGATGGGAAGATAGAGTCGATTTCACATGTTTTGGGACAGTGCCCAAGTTTACGGAGTATGAGGATCTACCGGCATAATAAGATTTGTGATTTAGTTGTCGAGGAAGTGAAATCCCTGGGATGGAAGGTTTACCACAAACCACATGTGAGGACGAAAGATAATTTATTAAGGAAGCCAGATTTAGTATTAGTAAGGGATGGGAAGGCACTGGTTGTGGATGTGACGGTCCATTTTGAATATCAGCAAAAAAGCCTGGCATCAGCATGTAAGCAAAAGGTCCGGTATTATGCGGGGCTGGAAGATCAGATTAAACATCTCACTGGTGCGAGCGAGGTTGAGTTCTTTGGTTTCCCTGTTGGAGCCAGAGGGAATTGGAGCACAGTGAATAACTGCCTGCTAAGGATGCTGGGTGTGCACCCAGAGAGAAGATCTTGGTTTGCCAGATTGGTATCGAGAAGGGCTTTTCTATATTCCATTGATATGGTCCATACCTTTGTTAATTCTGACTGGGATGTAGGGAGGTGAGGTCTTTTTGTTTAATGGTGGTGGGTAATCTTGTCGTAGTTCTCCTTGTTTGTTTAGTTTCACTTGCACATTTTGACGACCTATTTTATATTTTTGCTTCACTTATAAAAAACAAAAAATGGAGTCTCATAATGATTACATTGCCAATATCGCTATTAAATCTGGTGAAATATCATGGCCATGCATAAGTCACTATGGTTTGACAGGCAGTCGTTAAATTATGGATGGGCCATAGACGTCTGGCCAACGTCAACAAGCCGAAATCAGGACTGCATCCCACTACCTTTCTAGCCAAATGCCTCATCATCTAATTAGTGACATGCATGAATGGATAAACGAGATTCCCACTGTCCCTACCTACTATCTATCGAAACCACAGTGCTCTGAATTTCAAAGTGAAGAAATTCAATGAAGCGTGGGTAAACAGCGGGAGTATCTATGACTCTCTTAAGTAACGGCGGGAGTAACTATGACTCTTTGAGGTCTGTTACTGGAGCAGCTGTTAGTGAGATCACCACCTCCTCGTGGCCCTGCCAGGCAACAGAGTAATCTCTGGCTGAGTGTGATTCCACTGCTCCCTTTTTAACTTTTTGTTGGAAAGCTACGTGGTTCGTTGTGCACATACTGGTGGTATGGCTTCGGTGAATCTTTGTGGCCCGCATTGCCCCTACTTTCATTTGTGGGGGACCACACTTCCCTTAACGTGGTTAAGGAGTGAGAGAACAAGACTTCCTTTACTATGTAAGCTGGCAGCACACAAGGTGTCGGCTGGTGTGCACGTAGGTGATCCGAATGCCCCAGAGGCACCTTGTATTTTGAAAGAGACAATTGACTTACCGGACTTGACTGGTCCTCCTAGTTTGGTCGATCCCACCTGCCCGATTGAGTGGGTGGTTGATCCCAAAAGGGAGACACATAAGGTGAGTAATTTCGATTTGGACGTTAGGGAGGTAGGGGGGTAAGAAGTACAGAGACTAGGAATAGTGATGTGGAGCGGGTTAGGGGTTTAGCTAGTGAGCCAAATCGTCCTAAGGGTGGGGGAGGGGTGGTTGGAGGACCAGGATAAAGAGGAAGGTAGGGATGGTATTTTACAGGGTAGTCAGAGTATGGAGGGGGTGGAGTATAAGGTGTTTTTTCCCTGTGAAAATCCTCCATGTCTGGTTTGTGGTGACTTTTTTGGTAGGCTGTCGAGGTTGATGAATCATCTGGAAAGGTGTCATCCCAGGAGTGAGGTGTGGTTTTGTTGCAATTGCTGTGCAAGACAAAATATTAGAGTCTCCTCGATGTTAGTCCATGTGACTAAGTGTAAGGGGGAAGATCCGGTGAGGGAGTTAGTAAAGAAGTATATTTGTGGAGCTTGTCAGAGAGGGTTTGATACAAAAATTGGTTTATCACAGCATAAGAGACATGAACATCCATCGTTAAGGAATGAGGAACAAATTGAGGAACGTAGGAAGGTGGTTGTTTCGAGGAGTGGGGCTCATAAGAAGTTCTGGACTGATGAGGAGGAGACAAGGCTGAGGGAGTTATTTGTGAAATTCCAAAAGGAAAGGTTTCAGTGTAAGTTAATAGCGCAAGAACTGGGTTCGAAGACAAATAAACAGGTTTCAGATAAATTGAAGGATTGGTTGAAAGGAGGTATTTGGATACGATGAAGAGTTTGGAGGAGGTGTCAGTTGGTGTTCATATGAAGAAGATCAGGGTAGCCCGTGGGGAAGTGCGACAGTTGGAGGAGTTTTATAGGAAGTTGTGGTCTGATGGTTTGTTTGATGTAGGTGGTTTGGAAGGAACAAAAGAGGTATTGGAGGCTTGGTTTAACAATGAAGTAGGTGTGGAAGGTAAATTGGAGGAGCTTACCGAAAATTTCTTGATTACTTGTCTGAGGGAAGTAGGTAGGAAGAGGGGAGTGTTGAAGAAAAGGAATAGGAGAGATCAGAGGAAGGTTAGCAGTTGGCAGAGGAGAAGGAAGCAAGAGGTTTTCCGTTATGCTAGATTGCAAGAATTGTATAAAAAGGATAAGGATAAGGTTGTGTCTCTAGTTTTGGATGGAAAAGTAGATCATGATTGTAATCTCCCTGTC
>JAPDNY010000010.1:27233866-27238866 GCA_029375565.1 Gekko gecko | reverse complement strand
ATGGGATGAATATGTTTAAAAGTCTTTGGTAAATCCAATTGTACAGTGACTTTATTGATGCATCAGAGAATCTTAAAAGGGCCAATGTATTTCCACGCCAGTTTTTAGACGACTGGGGCAGGCACAGGTTTTTTGTAGACAGGTACACTGCAGGTCCCAACTCACCACCCTTTTCCTGTCAGCCTGTTTCTTGTATGCAGCTTTAGCTGTTTCCAAAGTTTCACATATCAGAGGCCATGAATCACAGAAATTTTTACACCACTCCGCAGCATTCCCTGTATTCCAAGAAGGTTTTAGAAATGGCAAAGGGGGCTATCATAGCCCAGTGCTGCTTTGAACGGAGAAACCCCAGTAGATGCATGCCAAGAGTTATTGTAAGCAAATTCAGCTAGGGGTAAAAGATCAACCCAATTGTCCTGTTGAATGTTAGTGAAGCAACGCAAATATTGTTCCAGGGTTTGATTAACCTGTTCTGTTTGCCCATCAGTCTCTGGATGGTAGGCACTGCTTAAGGCACGTTCTATGCCTAGGAGGGCCATTAATTCAGTCCATAATTTAGAAATAAACTGTGAGCCGCAGTCGGAGATTATTTTGATTGGCAAAGTATTTAATCTTACAATATGTTGCATGAAAGCTCTGGCCAGAAGTTTGGCTGTTGGTAGTCCAGGGAAAGGGATAAAATGGGCTTGCTTTGAAAATAAGTCAACCACCACCCATATGACTGTCATGTGCTTACTGGGGGGTAGATCTGTAATAAAGTCCATGGAGATGACTTCCCAGGGCCGTCCGGGGGTTGGTAGTGGTTGTAACAAACCTGGAGGTCCCCCCCCCGGGTTTACAGAGGCTGCAAATAGGGCATGATTGGATATAGAGGGATAAATCCTTTTTCATGTGAGGCCACCAGAAACTGCACTGAAGCAGGTGCAATGACTTTACATATCCATAATGCCCAGCTGGCTTTGAGTCATGCATGGATTGCAACACTTGCAGCCAAATGCTTTCTGGTACATACAGTTTGTTCCCCTTATACCAACAGTCTTTAGCTTTGCGTTCCAAGTTCCCCTGGGATTGTAGCTCTTGCTTTTCTTGGTCTGTAAGGGCCCTTGCAAAGCGTTCCTCCCAGGGGCTACCCAGGGGCTACCCAGGGGCTGGGGCATGGTTGCTTGTTGCTTTTGTTGATGGGTAGTAACTACCCCTGTTAATTGAGTTGGGGTAAAGAACGACTCTCGTATTTCCAATCTTTTGCTATCATGCTGGGGTAGGCGTGAAAGGGCATCTGCTAAATGATTGGATTTCCCCTGAAAGTGGTGGAGAGTGAACTGGAATTTTGAGAAAAATTCAGCCCATCGGAATTGCTTAACATTGAGAACCCACGGCTTTTGCAGCACTTCTAGGTTTTTGTGATCAGTCCAGATTTCGAAGGGAACTCGGGCCCCTTCTAGCCAGTGGCACCAAGTTAAAAGGGCTAGCTGGATGGAGGCTGCTTCTTTGTCCCAAATGGGCCAGAACTACTCAGTATCATTAAACTTTTGAGATACATAAGCCAAGGGATGTAGGCACCCCTGTGCATCCTCCTGGAGGATCACCCCCCCATAGCCGTGTCAGAAGCATCCACTTGCACAATAATTTTTTTTGTTTCATCGGGGTGTGCCAGGATCGGCTCCATGGTCACTGCCGGCTCGCCCACTAGGCGAGCTAGGTGCTCACCTAGGGCGCTGGGGCCCACAGGGGTGTCAAAGCGCCCCCGCCCTGCCCCCCGTGAAGCCGGCGCTAGGAGGGAAGGGGTGGGCATTCAAATGGGTGTCCCTTCCCTGGCTTTCCTGAGCACGCTGCTACTGCGGCGTGCTCAGGAAAGCTGGCGCTTCCCCCGTCTCCAGCCGGCACTGGGGCTGGGAGGGAAGGGGTGCAAGCCGGGGCTTCCCCCCATCTCCAGCCGGCACTGGGGCTGGGAGGGAAGGGGTGCAAGCCGGGGCTTCCCCCCATCTCCAGCCGGCACTGGGGCTGGGAGGGAAGGGGCGCAAGCCGGCGCTTCCCCCCGTCTCCAGCCAGCGCTGGGGCTGGGAGGGAAGGGCGCCTGTTCAAACAGGTGCCCCTTCCCTGGCTCATGGCATAGATTTTGCCTCTTGGCATTTTCTGGCCCGGGAGAATCTCAATGGCACAGTCTGAATTACGGTGGCTTCCTCCTCCTCGAAGACTCGAGCCAAATCTCGGTACTCTGCAGGGATGCGGTCAATTTCTTCTTCTGCTAGGGAAGCCCGGGGAGGTTCATTATCTGGTGGGGTGCCCCAGTCAGGATCCCACTTGTGCTCTAAGCACCTTGGGGAAATAAAACACACCACCCCTTCCTCCCACAAGATGTACGGATCATGTCCATGTAACCATGGGCTGCCTAATACCAAGGGGAATTTGGCTTATGGTACTACCACAAATGAGAGGAGCTCCCAGTGCTCACCCGTCCCCACTCACAACGGTACAGTCTCATATCAGCAGGGGTCTTTCATTGGTGACCCATCCATTTGAGTGAAAATGATGGGGTCTTTTAACTTGATTACCGCTGCCTCCAGCCCCATCACTAGAGCAGGGTTAATGAGGTCCCTCCCGCAACCAGAGTCAATAAGGCCACAGACCCTGATGTGGGTCATCATGGCCGGGTTCATTATGATCACTGTCACAAAGAAGAGAGAGGGATAATTGCTCACCAGTTTAGGTGCTTCAGGGGTCAGGTCCTGTTGTGCTGTGTCACTTACAACAGGACCTTCTCGTTTCCCTGCGGCTCTGTTTCATCTTCCTCCAGGAACAGTGGGTCTACAATTTTCTGGTTGGCAAGGAGGGCCCGGGGGTTGCGTGGTTCGGCTGTGCCCCTTTTCGGTGGGGGACCAGGTTGTCGTTTGTCCTCCTCTCGGGGTGGGGACTGGCCGACATCATCCCTTGGGCAGGAGGCAGCGAAATGCCCTTTCTCCCCACATTTCAGGCACAACCTTTGTCTCATGTGCTGATCCCGGAGCCCACTTGAGGTCAGAGCTGGTTTCCCTCGACGCTGTGATGTAGCTGTGGCTGGGCGATTGCTTCCCAGGAACATATCCAGCTTCATGATGCGTAGTCTGCTCTCGGTCCGTTCAGCTTCTTCCATCCAGCCTTGCAGGGTGCGTGGCTCCTTGGAGCTGAGGACATTATTACGGACATCCACCGCTAGCCCCATTCGATATTACTGGGCTAACGCTGGGTCTGTCCAATCTCGAATCTTGGCGGCATGCTTTTGGAACTCTCCGGAGTCCTCCCTTACCGTAAGCTTCCCTTGTTTGAAGGTGCAGAGGAAAGCTTCAGCTTTCGGGGCTGTGGCTGGGTCTTCAAAGCAGTTTCTCAAGGCCCACATGAAGTCATCCACACTCCCCAATTCCACCGCCTCCAGATCATGCAAGGCCACATACCAGCTGGTAGCAACTCCTCGAAACCGGGAGGCAATAAACTCCACCTGCTGTTCTTCATCCGGGAACAGGTGGCCCCATTGCTGCATGAATTTCCCGACTTGCAGAATGAAGAAGGAGACACTCTCAGGGTATCTATCAAAAGTGATCTCCAACATATCTTTTGGGTGTATAATCGGCGGAAGGGGCATCGGCACTGGTCTGGGTATGGGCCCTGGGGCTGGCATTGGCACAGGTGCTGGCACCGAAACCGATGGTGGGACCCCTGGTGGTGGTTGCCCAGGGGCCGGTTGCCTGGAGATCAGTTGTCCTGGTGGTGGTTGCCCCAAGACCGGCTGCCCTGGGCCCGGTTGACCTGGCCCTGGTGGCCCCAGGATGGGTGGAGCTGGCGGGGGGCACCTCGGTGGCAATGGGGGCACTGGACCGGGCACTGGTCCAGGCTGGGCCAACATGTGAGTGCGGATAGCTTGGTCCATCACTCCCGGGAATGATTGCATTAACTTGCCCATATCCTGCATCAGCCGCCGGCAATCATCTTCAATCATGTCCATCCTAGTGTCCACGTCTTTACACGGGCTGGCCCTTGCCGACCCATGGGGAGTTCGTCCCTGGGATAGTCCAAAGCTTCCGCAGGGATCCATCAGGCTGTCCCGGCTTTGGCTCCCTGGTAAAGACCATGTGGTATGAGTAGTGTCCAACAAGTTCCTGGACCAGTCTCTAGACTTCTGTTGAGTGACCCATTTGTCCCATGGGATTGGGGCACTTTGGTAATAAGTCCAAGGTATGGCCCCTCCATGACTTTGATCGACCCGGCCGGGCTGTAGTTCGGGAGGGTGTATGAAGCTCCCAAAGTCCACAAGACAGGAGGAGTGATGGGCCCCACTGAGGAGTACGGGACCAACGCTGTCATCACAGGAGTCGTTGATACAGGTACCACTGTGACCAGTACTGTGGTAACTGGAACAGTGCTCACTGGAATCACGGTGACGGGGGTAGTGGTGACCAGGACCGTCACTGGTGTTCCACTGGCGCTGCTCATCCTGGCGTGGAGAGACACGAACCGGTAGGAAGACTGAAGTGGAAACCCACAGTACAGGGTTATTGTCAGGAATGGCGGGAGAAGCTGCTCAAGCATGATTATAGTATGATGCAAAATGTGACTAGCAAATGATCTTCAAGTGCACGCGCAGTAAACTCCAGGTGCGAGAGTTATTTAATAGGTGGGAGACTCCTTCCTCCACCCCTCAGCTTCACAGGACAGGAAAATTATCATAGACTCGAGAATTGCCCATAGCCCGCAGTCAAGGCCACAGTGATAACACCGAGCAGCAGCAGAGAAGCTCCCACGTTACAGAGAGCATACCTACGCAAGCGCAAAAGCAGGGACAAGATAGGGAACACAGAACAATGGGCTCAGTATGAAACATAAACAAAGGGCCATTACTGACACCCAAAGGGGGACCTCCCCACCGCCCACGGCCACCCCGGGTTCCAGGAGGTCGGGGAGGGTGGCCGGGTCCTGTCTGGAGCCCTGGTTTACCTGGCCTCTATAGGGGGTCCTCTCCGCAGCCCACT
>JAPDNY010000010.1:27216366-27228866 GCA_029375565.1 Gekko gecko | reverse complement strand
TCCCACTGGACAAAAAGTCAAACCGTATTACTCTTAGTGGTGGATCAATCGGATTGTGCGTCGATGAAAAACGCAGCTAGCTATGATAATTAATGTGAATTGAAGGACACATTGATCATCGACACTTCCAACGCACTTGCGGCCCCAGGTTCCTCCCAAGGCTATGCCTGTCTGAGCATCACTCCTGGATCAATTGCCCCTATGCCGGCCAACCTCCCACCCCCGGTGGGGGAAGGCAGGTGGCGTAGGCGTGGCTAGGGGAAGTCGTGGGTGCATTCCCTCCGGTGGAGGCACGCCCTCCTCCCTCAATGCAAACGGGAATCAGTCCCTGCCTTGAGAGAGCCTGCTCCGGGTATGCTTGTCCCTTTCCATGGTTCACCTTCACGTGCCTGTGTCTGTCATCAATCCTCCCGCACACGCCGGTGGGCTTCTGTCGCCCTTAGCCGTGGCTGGGAGGGTCTGTTCCCATGCAACTGTCTGTGGATGAACAGTGTTGCCTGCACAGGTCTGGCCCTGCCCATCCCCCCACCCACTGATGTCTGCCCCCCATCCCCCTCTCCGGGACCCCACCGTGGCATTCTGATCTAGGCCTCTATCTCGCTCCCTCCCATGCGGGCTGAAGCGGCTCCGCAGGGCAGTCCGGTGGCATCGTCATCCCACTCCACCCCCTGAAAGGTCCCCCTCTCCTTCCGAAGCGACCTCAGATCAGACAAGGCGACCCGCTGAATTTAAGCATATTATTCAGTGGAGGAAAAGAAACTAACCAGGATTCCCTAACTAACAGCGAGAGAATGGGGAAGAGCCAAGTGCCAAATCCCCACCCCATGGTGGGGCGCGGGAAATATGGCATACAGAAGACCCACTCCCCAGTGATGCTCTCGTTGTTGGGGCCCAAGTCCTTCTGATCGAGGCACATCCCAAGGACAGTGTGAGGCCGGCAGCGGCCCTCGGCATGCCGGGACTGGGTCTTCTCGGAGTCGTGTTGCTTGGGAATGCAGCCCAAAGCGGATAGTAAAACTCCATCTAAGGCTAGATACCGGCACAAGACTGAAAGTCAACAAGTACCGTGAGGTAAAGTTGAAAAGAACTTTGAAGAGAGAGTTCAAGAGGGCATGAAACCGTTAAGAGGTAAACGGGTGGGGTCCACACAGTCCACCCGGAGGATTCAACCTGGTGGGTTGCACCGTCCACCTCGGTCCCGGCAGATTCCCCCCATCCGTCCGCCCCCCAACGCGGAGGGGGCACCGGAGGGGACCACCACCCAGGCGGCACCGGCCCCCGTTGTGCACATTTCGACCTTCAGCGGTGCACCGCGACCTGCTTCGGGTCAGCTAGGAAGGCCCATCCTGGGCAGCTGGCCCACCCGCACCCTCCCGCCTGGATGGGACCACGCGGCGGGTGTTAGAGCCCACGGGCAGCAGGGTCCTCGCCACATCCCGGGGTCAAGGGAGATGACTGCTGCCACGCCCGCCTCCAGCCGGTCTCCCCGTCCCTTCTCCCCGCATGGGAAGGCCAGGCCCCCCACCCCCGGTGCAACTGTCAACCGGGGCAGACTGTCCAAAGTGCACCCTGACCGCATCATGCCGCTGGGCAGGGAGGCAGCAACGCTGGGTGCCCGGGGTCCATGGCGATGTCAGCGACCCACCCGACCCGTATTGAAACACAGACCAAGGAGTCTAACACACGCACAAGTCGGAGACAGAGAGTGAAAGCCTCGCGGCGCAATGAAGGTGAGGGCCAGTGCACGCCGGCTGATGTGGTATCCCAAGGCCGCCAAGCAGAGGGAGCACCACAGGCCCATCTTGCCCACCCCATTGGGGAGGTGGAGAAGGAGCGTGCGTGCTAGGACCCGAAAGATGGTGAACTATTTCTGGGCAGGGTGAAGCCAGAAGAAATTCTGGTGGACGTCCGTAGTGGTCCTGACGTGCAAATCGGTCATCTGACCTGGGTATAGGGACGAAAGACTAATCAAATCATCTAGTAGCTGGTTCCCTCCAAAGTTTCCCTCAGGATAGCTGGCGCTCGTGGCTGTGCGAAAACCATTTGACCCCTCTGCAGATTTATCCAGTAAAGCGAATGATTAGACGTCCTGGGGCCAAAACGATCTCAACCTATTCTCAAACTTTAAATGGGTAAGAAGCCTGGCCCTCTGGTGTGGGACAGGGCATGGAATGTGAGCTGCCTAGTAGGCCAGTTTTGGTAAGCAGAACTGGCGCTGCGGGATGAACCGAACGCCGGGTTAAGGCGCCCGATGCCGACGCTCGTCAGAACCCAGAAAAGGTGTTGGTTGATATAGACAGCAGGACGGTGGCCATGGAAGTCGGAATCCGCCAAGGAGTGTGGAGCAACTCACCTGCTGAATCAACTAGCCCTGAAAATGGATGGCGCTGGAGCGTCGGGCCCATACCTTGCCATCGCCGGCGATGTGGGCCACTGGGGCTACGCCACGACGAGTAGGAGGGCCGCCACAGTCGGCCTTGAAGCCTAGGGCGTGGGTCTGGATGGAGCCACCAAGGGTGCATATCTTGGTGGTAGCAGCAAATATTCAAACGAGAGCTTTGAAGGGCAAAGTGGAGAAGGGTTCCATGTGAACAGCAGTTGAACATGGGTCAGTCAGTCCTGAGAGATTGGTGAGTGCTGTTCCGAAGGGATGGGCGATGGCCTCCATCGCCCTCGGCCGATGAAATTGAGTAGGGTTATGATCCCCGAATCCCGACTGGCAGAGACAGGCACAACGAGGCGTCCAGTGAGGTAACGCAAACGATCCCGGAGAAGCCGGCGGGAGCCCCGGGGAGAGTTCTCTTTTCTTTGTGAATGGAATGGGTTAGCCCCGAGAGAGGGGCCCGAGCCTTGGAAAGCATCATGGTTCTGGCGGTGTCCGGTGAGCTCTCGCCGGCCCTTGAAAATCCAGGGGAGAGGGTGTAAATCTTGCACCGGGCTGTACCCATATCCGCAGCAGGTCTCCAAGGTGAACAGCCTCTGGCATGGTGGAACAATGTAGGTAAGGGAATTTGGCAAGCCAGATCCCTAACGTCAGGATAAGGATTGGCTCTGAGCGCTGGGCCAGTTGGGCTGGGTTGCGAAGTGGGTATGGCGCGTGCCACTCCTGGAAGAGTCGCCGACACCCCCTGCCAGGGGAGGGCACGGCAGCAAATCTGGATGTCCACCGGGCCCTTCCTGTGGGTTGCCTCAGCTGCAGCGGGCGTCAGCCGGCCCTCCCCCACCACGGGGGTGGGCGGGCCGGTCTTCCTCCTTGGCCGGCGCCTAGCAGCTGACTTAGAACTGGCGTTGACAAGGGGAATCCGGCTGTTTAATTAAAACAAAGAATCGCAAAAGCCCACGGTGGGTGTTGACGCAATGTGATTTCTGCCCAGTGCTCTGAATGTCAAAGTGAAGAAATTCAATGAAGCGCAGGTAAATGGCGGGAGTAACTACGACTCTCTCGGCATGGCACGGTGGTACCTATGTAGCCCGCTCTGCCCCTATTATGAAAAATGGGGGTCCACACTGTCTTTGTCATGGACAAACAGTGCTTGTTCAAGACAACTGTACCTTCATAAGCTGACAGTGACTAAGGTTTCAATGGGGACCCAGACGAGTGAGCCCCTTGGGCCTAGTACTAGAGAGACAGTTGATACTGGACTGGACAAGACTCTACCGGACTTGACTTGTAACCTCAAACTTTCCAACAAGGGGATGATTCATGTTCCTACGGGAACAATTTCTTCGGATATGACTAAGGAGATGAGTTCACTAGGAAGTAACAGTTTTAGAACATCACCGGAAGATCCCCCCGAGGAGGTCCCTGTAGGGGTATTGCAGAAGAGGGTGTCGAGGAGGGCTGCCCCGCAACCCCGGTAGACTTTTGCGAGGAGACTAGCCTTCAATTTGGTAGCGTGTATAATTTCGATTTTTCAGTACTACTGCCTTATGTGGAATGGGCTTGTCTAGTCTGTGGTGATGTTTTTTGATGGCCCTCTGGCCTGGATGTTCACTTAGCTAGGTGCCATAATAAGTGTAAGATTCAATACGTTTGTAGTCTCTGTGGCAAAACAAATATGAAAAGTCAGTCTATTTTATTTCACATTGGCAAATGTAAAGGGCCTGTTCAGGAGGTAATAGTGGGTAGTTTCAGTTGTGAGGTTTGTAAGATGAGTTTTTTTATCTCAGATTGGTTTGTCCAAACATAAGAGGCACGTGCATCCAGCGATTCATAATGAAGAACGTTTGGTTAAGGCTAGTAAAACTACATCATCACAACATGCTATGGCAAAGGGTGTATGGTCTAGAGAGGAACTTGATAAGCTAGCAACGTTGGAATTTAAATATGAAGGAGTAAAGGATATTAATATTGCCATTGCTAAAGAGCTGCTTAGCAAGAGTAATAAGCAGATTGCAGACAAAAGGAGAGGTTTACGGATGAAGAGAGAAAAGGAGTTGGCGGCCAATAGTAAAGAAGAGTCTAGGGTTCAGCCATTGATGATAGAGGGTCTTATGCCCGCTCAGGTTGATAATTTGTTTGACTGCTTTAGGCTTAAGTTTAAGAATGGTGAAATTAAGATGGACTCGGTGGGAGTGGAGAACGTATTAAGTAAGTTATTTGAGGGTAACGCTGTCAGGTGATCCTGCCATAGGGTGGAAGGGAGGGATGGTGGAGTGATTGAGCCTGTGTTTTTTAATGTCTGGTATGCGGGGTGGAGGGAGCTGCGGTGGCTCAAGTGGTTAAGACACTGAACTGCAGGCTGTGGAAAGTCAGTAGTTCAGGAGTTTGAGACCCGAGAGTGCCGCATGACGGAGTGAGCTCCCATCTCTAGTTCCAGCTCCTGCCAACCTAGCAGTTCGAAAGCAAGAAATTGCAAGTAGATAAATAGGTACCACTTCGATGGGAAGGTAACAGCGTTCCGTGTGCCTTGGTGTTTAGTCATGCCGGCCACATGACCATGGAAACATCTTCGGACAGCGCTGGCTCTTCGGCTTTGAAACAGAGATGAGCACTGCAACCCTAGAGTCAGATTCGACTGGCTTTCGAGCATGGGAAACCTTTACCTTTACCTATGCGGGCTGGTGTGCAGGTTGCCCAGGCAACGCAGAGATTCACAGCCCGGGTTATCTGCAGATGCCCAAACAGCCTTGGGTGCCCCAGCAAATGTTTTCTTTTCTTTCGCCTGGGAAGACAGCTAAGCCGTTGGGATACTTTACCGCTTTTTACAACTTTTGCACCTTCTCTGCCGCGCGCGGCTTGTTAGCCATTGGTAGGCTGTGGGGGGGGGGGAGAATGACCCAAGAGTGTATATCTATAGATGCTTCTTTGTGTGTTTCATTCCTGACAAAAGAATGTCAATGTGCCTTTAGAACTGCTTTCAAATAAACACTATCTTCTTGCTGGAGCCTGGTGTTTGAATGACTTTCTGAAGTGCCTGACAGATTGTCAGGAATCCAATTTTGATCTGGACCAGTTCTACACCGCACCTCTCTCGCTGAGATGAGTGACAAGGAAGACACCGACCTGATCCCCACATCTAACGCAGAGAAGATCACAGTAACCACCGTACCTGTAACGACAGCGGTGGTCCCCCTGGAGAATCTGGTCACTGGTGCATCTGCACCTTGGGGCACTGACTATGACCTCAGTGGGTTCTATGGGGCATCGTATGGAGGAGCATTCGGCGGAGTGACCACCAGGCCGCGGAAGTGGCGGGACTGGACTAAGCCGCTGGCTGAGACGCAAGAGACGTGGTTCCTCACCCCCTGGGCCTCGATCTGAGAGAGTCGGTTCGAGAGATCGGTTTACTGCCTGAGCACGGCGGAAAGTGGAGAAGAGAGCCACCCAGAAGCCAGTGAGTTGGAAGGGATCGTGGGAGGTAGGAGATAGAGTGGAGATCCCAGCAAGGACTGGCTACTACGCCTCATCGACGAGTCCCTGTCCCGAATTCCGAAGATGATCTCGGACGGAATACGAGAGGAGATGGAGAGGAGGCAAGCCCTGGTACTGCAGGGGACACCAGATCAATGACCCCCTCCCCGCCCGGACGGCGTGCCACCCGGGCGTGTGCCGGGGCAACCCGGGGCACCTCTAGACCAGCCTGCAGGGCCCCCTCCCTTGGGGCCACCGGCGCCAAGACTACCCGGGATGCTGAGAGGCTGGGGACCAATGCTGCCGAATCCGGCCGAGCACCTAGATGCCACTTTTGACGGTACCCCAGAGAAATTCTCATTCTTCCTAGTGAGGGCTGAAAAGTTTATAGAGAACTGGGGGCACCTGTTCCCGAATGAGGAGCGCATCGTGGATGCCATATCCTCCCACCTGAAGGATGCCGTGGCTGACTGGCATGCGGCCTTGCATCAAGAAGACAGGCACGAGCTGAGGGAGGTCGATGCTTTCATGTAGGCAATGAAAGACCAGTTCAAAGATGCAAACGTGAACAAAACAGCCGGAGCATTCCTGCGCACCTTTCGCCAGGGGACGAAAACAGTGAGAGAGTACAAAGCGGAGTTCTGCAGGCAAGCTGCCAAGATCCGGGGTTGGCTGGATGGGGTGCTGGCCAAACAGTTACGACTGGGGCTGAACCCGGAGATCCGCCACATGGTGATGCGAGGAAGAGATCCAGAAACCCTATCGGGGTGGATGAAAGAGGCAGCGGCCACTGAGACGAGACTACGAGCCATAAAACTGGACAATGCAGCTGCACTGGGGAAAACCTCCCAAGCTCCCGTCGTGCCTCAGAGAGGGAAACTGACATCCACCCCTCAGAGGCAGAAAGATGGGACTCGCGAACTACGGATGAAGCAAGGGCTGTGCCTGAAGTGCGGGGAATCGGGTCATTTCGCCGCAGGCTGCCCTGGAGCCACCCTTCTGCCTGGTGCGGCGAATGACCCAAAGAAGAAGTTTGAGATGTCTACCCCGAAAGCAGTCGCGAAACCTCTGCAGGTCACCCTGTTGGGCGAGTAGTCTGGATCATCAGAGGAGGAAGCCGCCGTGGTGGTGGGAAACGAGAAGGACCTGCTGTGAACAGTGCTGAACAGCAGGTCCCGGATCCCCAGGTGCTACACCCGGTGAGAAAGTCCCCCTCCCTTTTCTTTTTGACTGTGACTCTTATGGACCCAGGTCTAAAGACCCATGTGCGAGTACGAGCCTTGGTGGACTCGGGATGTGGGAGAGACATTATAAACACCTCCCTAGTAACGGGGTTGGGGGCTAAAGTTGTGAAACTGCCAGGGCCCCTGGTTTTCACCCAAATGGATGGCTCCACTATGAGGGAGCCCTGTAAATATGAGACTGTGCCATTAAGGATGGGGGTGGGGACACATTGGGAGGCGAGACCCTTCATTGTGACCTCTGCCACACGGTTCCCACTAGTCTTGGGGAGCCCGTGGTTTTTTAATCATGACCCGCACATCCTATGGGAGGCAGGGACAGTTAATTTTATCTCCCCCCATTGTGTGGCTCACACCTGGATGGCTGAGTGGGGTCCTTCTTATCCTGACTCCAACTCAGTGCCTGTTAGTTTGGCTGAGGCAGAGCGGAACTTGATTCCTCAGGAGTATTGGGACTTGTCGGGGGTGTTTGAGGAGGAGGAGGTGGATGAGCTACCTTCCCACAGAAACTCTGACTGTGCCATTGAGCTATTGCCCAACCAAAAGCTCCCCAAGGGGAAACTATACTCTATGAGCCCAGCCGAAAAGCTAGAATTACGGAAATTCATTGACAAAAGTCAAAAACTTGGAATGAGGGTTTATCCGGCCAGCCTCATCTCCGTTTGCAGCCCCGGTGTCATTCCGAAAGAAAAAGGACAGGGAGCTAAGACTGTGTACCGATTACCAAGGCCTCAATGCTGTTTCAGCAACCAATGCTTACCCGCTCCCGTTGATCAAAGACTTGCTGGCGGCGGTGGTGGGGGGAAGATTTTCTCCAAACTTGACTCAAGGGATGCCTACTTTCATGTACGCATAAGGGAAGGCGATGAGTACAAAACTGCTTTCAACACTCCGCTGGGGCAGTTTGAGTACTTAGTCATGCCGTTCAGATTGCAAGGGGCCCCTAGGGTGTTTATGAACCTGATCAATGAAGTGTTACACAAGTACTTATTCAAGGGGGTCCTTGTTTACCTTGATGATATCTTACTGTACTCCCCTGATATGAAATCTCATGTGAAACTGGTGCGCGAGGTACTCCAGACGTTGCACAAGCACAAACTGTTTGCTAAGCTGTCTAAGTGTGAATTTCAACAGATGGCAATCTCGTTCCTAGGCTACCGGATCTCACAAAAGGGGACTGAGATGGATCCTGTTAAAGTACAGGATATGGTGGGGTGAGAGGCCCCCAAAACACGGAGACAATTACAAGCATTCCTCGGAGTCGCGAATTTTTATAGATAATTCTTATCGAACTTTGCCCAGGTGGCCCTACCCCTCACTGACCTGCTCAAAACAAAGGGGAAGGGGCCGGACAGCACCAGACCCGGGGCTAAATTGGCTTGGACAGATGACTGTCAGAGAGCATTTGAACAGTTGAAAGGGCTTTTCACTTCCGAGCCCATATTGGCCCACCCTAACGAGTTGAAAAAGTTCATTATGCATGTTGACGCTTCAGACATCACTATGGGGGGCCATCCTGCAAGAGGGGGAAGATGGGAAACTACACCCCCTCGCTTATGTGTCTAAAAAGTTTAATGACACAGAAAGGAACTGGTCTGTGTGGGAGAAGGAAGCGGGATCGATCAAGTTGGCCCTCTCCATGTGGAGGCACTGGCTTGAGGGGGTGAGGGTGCCATTCGAGGTCTAGACCGACCATAAGAACCTTGAGTTATTATGCTCACCCCGGAACCTGAATGCAAAACAGCTCCGTTGGGCTGATTTTGTCTCCATGTTCGATTTCACTTTGCACCATTTCCCAGGGAAAGCAAACTCATTAGCTGATGCTTTATCCCGCCTCCCCCAACACGACAGCAAGCGGGAGGAGACCAGGGATTCAGTGTTCACGCCTTCCCAGCTGGGGGTGGTGGTGACAACTCGTAGTCAATCTAAAACCCCGCCTACCCCCTCTTACCCTTGGGAACAGAAGTTTGCCTCCGCCTTTTCCGACGCTGACCGCACTGCCATGAAGAGGGAGGAGGGGGTGGAGTGTGATGAGCAGGGCTTATGGAAGAAAAATGGGAAAATCTTCATTCCGACTTCCTTACGTGGGGAAGTCATGGAATGGGCCCACGGGACTAAGTTGGCGGGGCACACTGGTTTTGTAAAATCTCTCCAATTACTGTAACGGCAGTTTTGGTGGCCGGGAATGAGAAAAGACTTATCGTTGTTTACCCAGGCATGTCAAACCTGTTTGATGAGCAAGCACCGTCCAGGGAAACCCCCTGGCCCTTTGCAACCATTACCGACCCCATCTCGTCCCTGGGAGGTTTTGTCTATGGACTTTATAATGGACTTACCCCTCAGCAGGGGGAAGACAGTGATCTGGGTGGTGGTTGACATGTTTTCTAAACAAGCTCATTTTGTACCTTTCAAATCAGTACCGTCAGCTAAGAAGCTGGTGAAAGCTTTTTTACAACACTTAGTGAAACTCCATACTCTCCCCGCGAAGGTGGTCTCCGATAGGGGTCTCAGTTCATCTCGCAATTTTGGGGGAAGTTGATGGCACTGCTGGGGATGGAGAGGGCGGTAAGCAGTGCGTATCACCCAGAGACGGATGGTCAAACTGAACGGGTAAACCAAACACTGGAACAATTCCTTAGGTATTTCACAAATTTCCAGCAAGATGATTGAGAATCTCTATTACCCTTGGCAGAATTTTGCTACAATAACACGTGCCACTCATCCACAGGGGTGTCCCCTTTCATTGCAGTGCATGGTTATGACGCCCCACTGCTCCCCTTTTTGTCTCAACAATCCATGCTGCCGGGGGAGGCAGGCGACTGGTGTAAAAAATTGCAAACTGCATGGCCCTTACTGGCCCAAACGTTGGATGATGCTAAATCAATTTATAAGTCCCAGGCTGATAAAAAACGGAACAATTCCTGGACTCCAAAGCAGGGAGAGTTTGTGTATTTTTCTACCCAGAATCTGAAAGGACTCCAACCCAGTAGAAAGCTGGGGTGGAAGTATGTGGGACCGTTTGAAATCAAGCGGGTGATAAATAAAGTGACTGTTGAATTAATCCTGCCTAAATCGCTAAGAACTATCCATCCTGTATTTCACCTCAGACTTTTAAGATGTTCACCTAGGGAAAACGAATGGACACCTAAACGACCCGCTCCCCCCCTTTGATGGTGGGGGGGAACCACACTATGAAGTGGCGCAAATTCTGGATTCCAAGATTTCGCAGAACCGGTTGTATTACCTGATCGAACGGGTGGACTTTGGCCCTGAACAGAGGGAGTGGGTGAGGGAGGAACATGTTCATGCCCCCAAGTTGCTATGCAAATTCCATAAGTTGTACCCCTTGAAGCCTAAAGGAGTGGATTTATTATCAGGGGGCAGAATATCAGGTCATCCTGCCATAGGGTGGAAGGAAGGGATGGTGGAGTGAGTGAGCCTGTGTTTTTTCATGTCTGGTATGTGGGGTGGTGTGCAGGTTGCCCAAGCAACGCAGAGATTCACAGCCCGGGTTATCTGCAGATGCCCAAACAGCCTTGGGTGCCCCAGCAAATGTTTTCTTTTCTTTCGCCTGGGAAGACAGCTCGGCCATTGGGATACTTTAACGCTTTTTACAACTTTTGCACCTTCTCTCCCACGCATGGGCTTGTTAGCCATTGGTAGGCTGTGGGGGGGAGAATGACCCGAGAGGGTATATCTATATATGCTTCTTTGTGTGTTTCATTCCTGACAAAAGAATGTCAATGTGCCTTTAGAACTGCTTTCAAATAAACACTATCTTCCTGCTAGAGCCTGGTGTTTGAATGACTTTCTGAAGTGCCTGACAAATGCAGATGTTGCTAAGGAGGTTGAGGACCTGACTTTTGGGGCGATGACTAGGTGTTTGGTCAAACCCATAGAGAGTAAAGTGTGTCAGTTTCTTAGGAAGAAGAGGAAGGGTAAGAGTCAGGGTTGGATGAAGCGAAGAGCCAGGAGAAGGCTCCAGTATGTGAGGATTCAAGTTATGTATAAAACTAAGAGGAAGAATCTAGCAAAGTTGGTCTTGGATGGGAAAAGTGAACAGCAGTTTCCAGTTAACTCTGATGAAGTTTTTCGTGTTTACCATGAGAAATTTGAGTCTGTCACTGCCTTTAAAGGCGTTGGCCAATTTAGATCTTGACAAGCAGCCTCAAATGAGGTGTTTCAGAAATTATTGGATGGTGAGGAAGTGTTGAGGAACCTGGAAGAGATGGATGTAAAGACAGCAGTTGGCCCTGACAGCATTGAAGTACAGGAACTAAAGGACATGGACCAGGTGGAGAACTATTGTCTGAATTATTTAATCTTTGGCTACTTGTGGGATACGTTCCTAATGTGGTTAAGCCATGTAAATCGATTTTGATACTTAAGGTTGAGGATGAGGAGAAGTTAAAACACTTGGAAAATTGGCGACCCCTGACTATCAGTTCTACGTTACTATGGTTATTTTCTCGAATCATTACTAAGAGGTTGGAAAAGGCCTGTGCTATTAATCCCTGGCAGATGGGCTTTATCTCCACCCCTGGCAGTTTGGAAAATTTGGAGGTGTTGAAGCTAATTATGAAGGATGTGAAAAAGAAGGCTAGGCACCTAGGAATTTTGTTTCTCGATATTGTGAAGGCTTTCGACTCTGTTGCTCATCAACATATCCTGTGGGTCTTGAGTAACAGAGGGCTTGATGCCCATATAATTAAGCTTCTGGGAAGCTCATTGACAGGGGTGGAAACAAGTTTTGTTGGTAATGGGGGTGCTACGACTCCCATTAAATTTCTTTATGGGGTTAAACAGGGTGACCCTTTATCACTTGTCCTGTTTAATCTGGCCATGGATCCAATTATTACCCAGCTGTCTGACATGGAAGGTGGTTATGTTATGGGTAGGGCGAAGCTGTCAGTTTTGGCATTTGCGGACGATCTTGCTTTAATTAGTGATGGCTATATGTCCATGGAGAGAATGTTATCTGTGGTGAAATGTTTCTGTGAACTGAAGGGGTTTAAGGATTCAGGGCAGGAAATGTGCAGTCTTTTTGATTAGCCTGGGTGGGGGCTCGAATGTTCTCAGTGATTGTAGTGAGTGGTCCATTGGTGCTGAAAAGATCATTATATTAGGACCAGGTGAGGAGCAGAAGTACTTGGGGCTTAAATTGGATCCCTGGTTAGGGATCTGTAAGGCCAAATGTGAGGACCTGGTATCTGTTTGGTTGGAAAAGCTATCTAAGGCTCCTCTGAAGCCTTCGTAATGGCTGAATATGTTGAAAACCTATGTTATCCCCCGCTTGTTGTATATGGCCGACCATACTGAATTACCTTGTGTGAGGCGGAGAGCCATCAATGATGTTGTGTGGGTGAAAGTGAAGGAGTGGTTACATCTTCCGGTTTGTACCACCA
>JAPDNY010000010.1:27201366-27211366 GCA_029375565.1 Gekko gecko | reverse complement strand
CACAAGCCAGCCCCACAGGAGACAGATTAACCATACATGCACACAGAGAGGCAAACAAGCAAGCAGGCAGAAAAAGCAGGCAGAGAGAGAATGCTTCCCCCCTCCCTCCACCCAGCCACACAGCCACAAGAGGGAAGAAAAGTTGATTCACACCCCTTCACAAGCAATAGTTTAAACCCATAAGCAGAGTTCTTACTTGCCAGAGTCCCCCCTCCAAACCCTGTCCCCCAAAAACCCTTCTTTTTAATCCTTAAAAGCATGCAAAACCCCCCAGCTTTACAAGCAAAAGCTGGGTGCTTGCCAGCTGTGTATTGGAGAGAGTTTTCAACAGAACAATCAGCCTGTGCTGAGCTGCAAGTGGGTGGGCCACTCATTCCCTACCCCACCATTCGCAGACTTCCAGTTCATAGACAGACAGGGCCCTCAGTAAAAGGAGATGGGCGGGATCTTTAGCCCTCAGCCAATGAGAGCTCTCTCTCTCTCCAGCCCGGCCAAATTTCAATGCCACCAACTGCAGAGAGGCTGGCTCGCAAAGCTTTCTCCTCCTCCAGCCCCCTTCCTGCACCCCCCTGCGTGCTTGCCCAAATCTCCTGGCTAGGGCTGCAGAATCTCCAGGCAGCCCTGTGAATTAGGGGGTAAAAACTGCCTTCGGGAAAATGTAGGAGACAGTTGCCAAAGCAGCACACTTTTAGAGGCAGGGGATCTTATAATACAGAAGGTTTGGGGTGGCAGTCCTTTTGCTTTTGCAGGCAGGAGGCATGCAAACAGTTCCCCCAAAGCAGCACACATAGCACAAGAAATAAAACAGAAGTTGGGGGTGGGGCTGTTCCTTTCCCTTTCCTTTCCAGGAGTTCCCTCCCAAAACAACACATATACATAGAGGGCATGATTCAGGCATGGAAATGTTCTTTGCATTGTCAAGCCACATGTTTTGCTCCCCCAAAGAATAAGAAATAAAACAGGAGTGGGGGAGCCATTTTGGAAGGGTTATTTTGCTCAATGCCAACCTTGCGAGGTAGGAAGGGGGGAGAGGTTGATTTTTTGGCCATCCCCCCCATCATGGGGGTGTCTACACTGCAATGTTCAAATGAGCCAATGAGAGCAAGGCGTGCTCTTTAAAAATGGGAGACCAGTACAACCACAGCGCCTGCTTCTGCTACTGGTGGTGGAATCCCAGAGCCATGGAAGAAGCCATCTAAGAGGAGACAGATGGGGGAAAGCAGATGCTGGAGAAGAAATGAAGCCTGGGGTGCCTGAAGGATCTGAACCCGTGAAAGATGCAGCTGTTGATGAAGAAGAAGAAGAAGAAGAAGAATGGGAAGGCTGTGTTGAGAATCTAGTAGAGGATGTGGGTAGCATTGGGGAGTGGGTTATTGGGAAGAAGAAGGTGGGTGCGGGTGGAGAATAACAGAATTGTTTCATTGGTCTTGCAGATGGAGGATGAAGGATTGTATTGGAGGCTGATTGCGGATTTAGTGGAGACAAGTGGAGCCCCGCAAGAAACTTGCGGGATGGTTATCCTATTCCTCACACCTTTGCTTCCTCCCCTCTCCCCCATCTCTCTCACACTTTTTCTCCCTTCTACCCCCCTTTTTCTCCCTTCTTACTCTCTGTCTCTCCTCCATGCATGTTACTTCCTCTCTCTTTCTGCCCCCTCATCATTCTGGTTTTTTGCCTCCCCACCTCATCACTCTTTCTCTCTCTTTCTGCCCCCATCACCCCCCCAGCCTCTTGCCTGCTTCCTCTCCCCTCCCACAGCAGCAGTGGCAGTGCTCTGGGAGTCACAATGGATCTCCCAGCTGCAGAGATCAATTCACCGTCCTTAGGGCTGCCAGCTCCAGGTTGAGAAATTCCTGGAGATTTGGGGGTGGAGTCTTGGGACAGTGAGGCTTGGAGAGGCAAGCATCCTCAGCAGGGTATAATGCCAGAGACTCAACCCTCTAAAGCAGCCATTTTATCCAGGGAAACTTATCTCTGTCACCTGGACAACAGTTGTAATTCTGGGTGATCTCCAGCCCTCACCTGGAGGCTGGCAATGGTAGTTCCTGTGGAGTTCTTGTAGTTTGGAGGGTGGAGTCTATGGCATCATACTGGTCTGTAGTTCCTTCCCTCCTCAAATCCCACCCTCCCCAGGATCCACCCCTCAAATGTCCATGAATTTCCCTGTCTGGAGTTGGCAACACAATTTCCTTCCCACCTGTGGAGAAACGCCTTTTTGTGGGGCCTGGATAGGAGGGGGCCATCAAACCTGAGGGAGGCTTGGGCCTAGTCTCCTCCTCATCCCCCCTCCTGTCTCCAACCAGTAGTCAGAGTGCAGCTCCCTAGAGAGGACAGGAAGTCCATCATGGTGGTGGGGAGATCTGCCCCAGAATGCTGCAGGAGGGGGAGCCACTTCCTGGGCGGGAAACTGCTGGGTTGGATACAGTGGAGGTTTTGGGCAGGACGACAGTCTGAGGGAAGCCAGGGAGGCTGCCAGAATTCAGAGTGGAGTCTGAGAGAACTCTGAAGGCAGCAAGGCTGTTGGCTGGAGTCTGCAGGAGGTAGGATGATCTGACCTCCAGGGAAGTGAAGTGTTTGTGCCTGCCCTGCAGACCATCTAGACAGGGGATGAGTTTAGAGAAGGGAGAGATGGAGCGTTTTTGTCACTTTTCTTTTGATTCTTCTGTTCAGTGTTAACAAGCCTGTAAATAGTTAAGTTCAATAAATCCTTTTTACTGTTGACCTAGAGAAGTCCCTCTGTACTGCATAGTTCCCCCAGCCATTTGGAGATGCTAGAGGTGGGTCGGGGACTCCCTGAGGAGGAGAAAAGGTGCACAAGGCCAGTTGCCAACTCTCCAGGGGAGCCCCAAAGATTATCAGGAAGCCCCAGGGTGGGTTCCTAGCAACACCAGAGGGAGGCTAGGAGGCTGTCCTGCCTAACCAGAGCCCAAGACAGGGACAGTGGTGGCAGCGATACCCAGAAGTAGTGGAGAAATACTGCCCCTTCAGGTGCCGGGTCAGTCAAAGGAGGGGTGGGCAGATTGGGGCCTGCCAGTTTACGTGGGCCCGTTCTGCCACACCACCCAACAGCCAACCTACCTTTATCTGCCTCTCTGTCTTCAGCTGTCCATCTCCACACTCCTCCCCCACAGGCTCTACCTAAGAAAATTACAGTCTTTCTCCACAGTGGGGACCAAACCAGCTTACATTATTCTCGCCTCCTTTTTATCTGCACAACAACTTTGTGAGGTTGGTTAGGCTGAAAGTATTGTGACTGGTCCAAAAATCACTCAGTCAGCTTCCACTGGAAGATGGGGATCTGAACCTGGGTCTTGCAGACCCTAATTTGAAGCTCTAACTGCTGCACCTCACTGGCTTTCATAGGGTGGCTGCTGATGAACAGTGGCAAGCAGCCGGGCCTTGTTGAGTCATCCAAATCAGGGGGACCTGGCAGCCTTAGACTACTGCCAGGCATAGGGTTGCCAGCCTCCAAGTGGGACCTGGAGACCCCCCAAAATTACAACTAGACAGCAGAGATCTGTCTCCCTGGAGAAAATGGCTGCTTTGGAGGGTGGACTCTGTGGCATTATACCCAGGTGAGGCCTCTCCATTCCCCAAACCCAGCCCTCCTCACAGCCCATTTCAATACCTCTAGGAATTCACCAGCATGGCACTAGCTTCCACCCTGAAAGGCCAAAATAAACTGGAAAAGGGGCTGTCCACCCTCCTTTTACTGACAGAAACAGTTAGAAGCCTCCCCTGAACGTTCTAATCTCTCACTGTTGATGTTTGGAGGTAGATCCCTGAAGAGGCCATTTCAAAATGTATTGGGGGAATTCAATCCTCCCTGAAGGGATTTTTTTTACTTTTTGGATTTTTCTGCAGACTTAGGAAGGCCCATGACTATGTAGGAAAAGCTGTTGGGGGAGATTGAAATGGAGCCTGAAGCTGTGGGAGGTGCAAAGAAACCTCTGCCTTCTCGGGCAACAACCCCAGAGAATGCGAGGGAGGCCGATTCCACACAGGGTGAAGAAGAAAAGTGCCCTTGTGTTCAGACTTTATTTCCAGATGTAAGTGTGGTCAAAGAGGGAGTCCCCCCCCCCGTGTGTGAATGGATTAACGTTTGAGCTAAAAATGGTGTTTTTTTTATTTGAAACAGGTGTGGGACGAGCCCATTGATTTTACCCTTCTGGTCAGCCACTTTCATGGGCAAATAAATCCAGACTGCTGTTACTGCTGTGGGTTGGTCGAGCTGGCGCACAGGCTCAGCTGTGGAGAGTTTGGAACAGGGGTAGATTTGCCAAAGATGAAGGTGATCAAGATGGATGGATCACAACTGCACACTTTCCTGGAAAGGAAAATGATGGAACGCGCCGAACAGCTGAAGCAGATCCAGAAAGAAGGAAAACGGAAGGAGTCAGAGTGAAGGGTGGTGAGTGACCCAACTATCTGTATATTTTTTGCTGTCTAATAAAAAATACTTTCATTGCGGCCAAAAAGAATGCAGCGTCATGGCTGGCCTGGCGAATCTATTAAAAGGAATTTATTACAACCCCGGAAAGGTTGGAAGCTTTGGAGGGGTTGAATCTCTTTTTCGGGCCACGTCTGAGAGGGGGCATAGGGTGAGCAGAAAAGAAGTGAAAGCCTGGCTCGGTGAGCAAGATGCATACAGCATCCATAAACCAGCCAGGGTGCATTTGAAAAGAAACAAGGTAATCGTGGGGGATATCGATGAGCAGTGGCAAGTGGACTTGGTAGATATGCAACAATACTCCAAGTACAACGGGGGTTACAAATACATTTTAACGGTGATAGACATCCTGTCTAAATACGTGTGGGCCATGTCTCTGAAAGATAAAGGTGGGACAGAGATGTCGGCCACTTTTAAAAGCATTTTCCGGGAGTAGGGGCGAGCCCCTCAGAAGCTGCAAACAGACAGGGGCAAAGAGTTTCTCAATAAAAAGTGGGTGCTCTGTTAAAACAACAAGGAATTCACCACTTTGTCACCAACAATGAAGTCAAGGCCTCTGTGGTGGAAAGATTTAACAGAACTTTAAAGACCAAAATGTGACGGTAATTTATGGCCAATAATACTTTTAAGTATAGGGATGTACTACAGGCCCTGGTCAAAAGCTATAACCACAGCTACCATAGAACTATTTAGACACGCCCCGTAGAAGTGAAGCCTTCTAACGCACTCGCCGTTTGGAGGCATGTATATGGTACGGTCTTGGGTTCCCCCCAAAAGAAACATGGTCTCTGTTTACAAAAGGGGACAGTGTGAGGATCTCTAGAGCAAAGGGGACCTTTGAGAAGGGTTATGAACAGAATTTCACTGAAGAAATTTTTATTGTAGAAGGGGTGAATCAAAGGGATCTATTTCCTGAAAATACCAGTTCCACATTCACGGTGCGTCTGTTTAAACCTCTGGAGTTGTGGGGGAGTGGGAAGCTGGGTTGGTTGAAATTCTGTACCCCTGCACCTGGTATACTATCAGTAAGCCTCAGATGTTCCAGATCTATACCGAGACTACGAGAAACAAATTCCAGTTAAGGCAGGGCTATTATGAGGACGTTCATCAAGTGTTAGATGCCATGCAGATAGCTGTAAGGAAACAGTCTGAGATGCCCCCGATGTGCGTTTCTTTTACAACCAAATGACGGGGAAAACCAAATTTACCGGGGCTAATATCACCCACTACATATTGGATTATGAATTAGTGCTGCTGCTGGGATCTCCGCCTAACACCCCATTCAAAAACATTCAACACGCCACGGATATTACCAGGGGATTTAACTCTTTGTACTTGTACACGGATATCATAGAAACCAGCTGGTGGGGGGACACAGCTACCCTGCTTTTACACTGTTTCCCGGTAAGACGAAAAGTTCACGAATTTATCACGGTCATCTATGACGAGCCCCACTACCTTCCCATCAATAAGCATCACATCAGAACCATCCACATAGAAATAAAAATGGATCAGAACCAGTCCGTGTCATTCCTTTATGGCAAGGTCATCGTAAGGCTGCACTTACGACCGCGGAGAAAATGGTGATCATGAAGGATTACGGGGCCCCCGCAATATATAAGGCTATTACCGATCTCAGGCTGGTTACGCTCTCCCTGGATTTCACGGGGCGCCCATTATGTAGGGTTAAGGTGTGTGTGGGATTTTCTGGAGGCTTTTAAAAGTCTATTAAAAGTGTCAGAAAAGTTACCACAGGGATAACTGGCTTGTGGCGGCCAAGCGTTCATAGCGACGTCGCTTTTTGATCCTTCGATGTCGGCTCTTCCTATCATTGTGAAGCAGAATTCACCAAGCGTTGGATTGTTCACCCACTAATAGGGAAAGTGAGCTGGGTTTAGACCGTCGTGAGACAGGTTAGTTTTACTCTACTGATGATGTGCTGTTGCCATAGTAATCCTGCTCAGTACGAGAGGAACCGCAGGTTCAGACATTTGGTGTATGTGCTTGGCTGAGAGTAACTATGACTCTTTGAGGTCTGTTACTGGAGCAGCCGTTAGTGGGATCACCGCCTCCTCGTGGCCCCGCCGGGCAACAGAGTAATCTCTGGCTGAGTGTGATTTCGCTGCTCCCCTTTTAACCTTTTGGAGAGCTACGTGGTTCGTGGTGCACATACTGGTGGTATGGCGTCGTTGAATCTTTGTGGCCCGCAGTGCCCCTACTTTCACGTGTGGGGGACCACACTTCCCTTAACGTGGTTAAGGAGTGAGACATTAAGACTTCCTATACTATGTAAGTTGGCAACACACAAAGTGTCGGCTGGAGTGCAAGTAAGTGATCTAAATGCCCCAGAGGCGCTTTGTTTTTCAAGAGAGACAATTGATCTACCGGACTTGACTGGTTCTCCTAATTTGGTTGATCCCACATGCCCTAAGGAGCTGGTGGTTGATCCCAATATGGAAACACTTAAGGTGAGTATGCTCGATTTGGACGTTAGGGGACTAGAGGAGTTAGGTGGATTAGGAAGTATGAATAAGAGGAATAGTGTAGTGGAGGAGGTTAGGGATTTAGCTAGCGAGTCAAATCGTCGTAAGGGTGGGGGGAGGGGGTGGTTGGAGAACCAGGAGATAGAGGAAGGTAGGGATGTTATCTTGCAGGGTAATCAGAATGTGGCTGGGGTGGAGTATAAGGTGTTTTTGCCCTGTGAAAGTCCTCCTTGTCCGGTGTGTGGTGACTTTTTTGGTAAGCCGTCGAGACTGAGGAGTCATTTGGAAAGTTGTCATCCGAAGATTGAGGTATGGTTTTGTTGTAATTGGTGTGCGAGACGGAATATTAGAGTCTCCTCGATGTTGGTTCATGTGGCCAAGTGTAAAGGAGAAGATCCGGTGAGGGAGTTAGGAGGAAGGTTTACTTGTGGAGCTTGTCAGAAGGGATTTGAGACGAAAGGGGGTTTATCACAACATAAGAGGCATGACCATCCGTTGCTAAGGAATGAAGAGCGAATTGCGAAAAATAGGAAAGTGGTTGTTTCAAGGAGAGGGGCTCATAAGAAGTGCTGGACTGATGAAGAGGAGGTGAGGTTGAGGGAGTTATTTGTGAAATATCAAAAAGAAAGATATCGTTGTAAGTTGATCGCGGATGAACTTGGCTCAAAGACGAATAAGCAGGTGTCAGACAAACTGAGGGTTATGTTGAAAGGAGGTAAGGATTTAGACATGAAGAAAAGTTTGGAAGAGGTGTCTGTTGGTGAGTTTATGAAGGAAAATCAGATAGCCCGTGGGGAGGTACGACAGTTGGAGGAATTTTATAGAAAATTGTGGTCAGAGGGTTTGTTGGATGTTGATGGTTTGGATGGAACGAAAGAGGTTTTCGAGGCCTGGTTTAATAACGAAGAAGGTGTGGAAGGTAGAGTGGAGGAGCTGACCGAGAAGTTCTTGATTACTTGTTTGAGGGATGATTGTAGGAAGAGGAGAATGGTGAAGAAAAGAGATAGGAGAGATCGGAGGAAAGTGGGTAGTTGGCAGATAAGAAGGAAGCAGGAAGTTTTTCCGGTATGCTAGGTTGCAGGAGTTGTATAAGAAAGATAAGGCCAAGGTGGTTTCTTTAGTGTTGGAAGGGAAAGTTGATCGGGATTGTAACCTCCCTGTTAAGGAAGTGGAGCGGGTTTTTCAACAGAAATTAGAAACGGTGTTTGACTTTAAAGGTCTTGGGCAATTTAAGGCTTTCTGTGAGGCAAGTAATGATCCCTTTTATGAATTGTTTGACAGCGAGGAAGTGTGGAAGGAATTAGATAAAATGAAGGATAAGTCGGCGGCTGGCCCAGATGGAATAGGTATTCGAGATCTTAAAAGGATGGATCCTGGTGGACGGAGGTTGGCATGTTTGTATAATGTTTGGTTGATGATGGGTTATATTCCTAGAGTAGTTAAGCAGTGTCGTTCCGTGTTGATACCAAAGGTTGTTGATGAAGAACTTCTGAAGGAGATAGGAAATTGGAGACCAATAACGATTGGGTCGGTTTTGTTGCGCCTTTTTTCGAGACTGATGGCGGGTAGACTTGTACGGGCCTGCCCGATTCATCAGGGCCAGAAGGGGTTTACGGCTTCTTCTGGGTGCGCGGAAAATCTCGAAGTTGTTAAATCAGTTGTGAAATTGGCTAAGGAGAATAGAACATCTTTGGGCGTGGTACTTGTGGATATAGCGAAAGCGTTCGATTCTATTTCGCATGGTCACATTAAGTGGGTGTTCCAGGAGAGGGGACTGGATGCCCATGTGATTGATTTAATTATGAATTCTATGGAGGGAGCATTCACTAGATTTCGAACTAGTAAGGGTGAGACAGAGGACATTTGTTTTAGATCAGGGGTGAAACAGGGGGACCCTTTGTCTCCATTGTTGTTTAACATTGCCTTGGACCCGTTGATTTCAGAACTAGAACGTTTGGAATGTGGTTTTGTGGTTAAGGAGGATAGAATTTCAACGTTGGCATTCGCGGATGACTTGGTTTTGTTGAGTAAGGACTGGGGGCATATGGCCCAGTTGTTGGAGGTAGTGGAAGCTTTTTGTGTATTATCGGGGCTTAGAATTCAGGCGAAGAAGTGCCATGGCTTGTTGATAACACCTTGTAAAGACTCCTATGTAGTCAATGATTGTGATGATTGGTTAATTGGAGGTGAGCCTCTTCATATGATTCCACCTGGCAGTGAAGAACGGTATTTGGGGGTTAACCTCGATCCGTGGAAAGGAGTGTGTAAAATCAAGTCTCTGGAGAAGGTGGAGGCTTGGTTGATGAAGGTTGATCGGGCCCCACTTAAACCAGTGCAGAAGATCGAACTCCTTTCCCAATATATTTTGCCTAGGCTCTTATATTTAGCTGATCATACGGATGCAACAGCGGCGTGTTTAGTTCCTATTGATGATGTGGTTCGGAGGTTTGTGAAAAAGTGGTTGCATCTCCCAAGCTGCACCACTAATAGTCTTTTGTACGTTCGGAAGAAAGATGGAGGGCTTGGTATTCCCTGTTTGGAAAAGTTGGTGCCATGGATTCAACTGAGGAGGATGTGGAGGATAGCGAATTCAGAGGATGCGGTAGTTAGGAATATCTGTTTTGTAGGTGGACTTCAGAGGAAGTTTGAGAAGTTGTGGAAGAAGGTTGGCGGGGCTATGGAAGTAGTCCCGAACATCTTTGAGAAAGCTCCTGGTGAGTTCGAGTTGTCATCTTTTGGTTTAAGGGAATACCAAGATGTTGAATTTGAGCGTTGGACGTCTTTGGTTTGTCAAGGGAAGGGCATCCAAGTGTTTAAGGAGGATAAGGTGAGTAATGCTTGGTTGCGGGATGTTAGAGGCTTCTCTTGTAGACAATTCATTACAGCGTTGAAGTTGAGGGCGAATGTAGTTCCTACTAGGGAGTTTTGTGCTAGAGGGAATCAACATGGAGTTAGGAATTGTCGGCATTGTGAGGCTCAAGTTGAATCGATTTCTCATGTGTTGGGACAGTGCCCAAGTTTACAAAGGATGAGGATCTTCCGGCATAATAAGATCTGTGATTTAGTT
>JAPDNY010000010.1:27193866-27196366 GCA_029375565.1 Gekko gecko | reverse complement strand
GGGAGTAGACCAGGACTCTCCTTTCCCCGTAGAAAACAAGGGGAGTAGACCTGGACTCCCGGTCTCCCCATAGGAAACCATGGGAGTGGACCTGGACTCCCCATTTCCCCATCGGAGGCCGTGGGGGTAGACCTGGACCCTCCCTCCCCCAGCGGGGACGACGGGAGGGGACCTGGACTCCCCCTTCGTCCACAGGAAACCGTGGGAGTAGGCCTGGACTCCCCTTTCCCCACCGGAAACCGACGGGAGTAGACCTGGACCCTCCTTTCCCCACAGGGGACCCAAGGGAGTAGGCCTGGACTCCCGGTCTCCCCATAGGAAACCCGGGGAGTGGACCTGGACTCCCCTTTCCCCGGCGGGGACGATGGCCGTGGAGGTGGACTCCCCACTTCCCCTCCAGGAAAACAGATGGGAGTAGACCTGGACTCTCCTTTCCCCACAGGGACCCACGGGAGTAGACCTGGACTCCCGGTCTCCCCATAGGAAACCAGGGGAGGGGACCTGGACCCTCCTTTCCCCATAAGGACCAATGGGAGTAGACCTAGGCTCCCCTCCCACCCCACCCCACCCGAGAAAACCCGGGGTCCCACCCCCGGAGTCCAGGTCTACCCGCCTCCGGGGGCGGCGGGAGGGGGGGGGGGACACACACACCTCCCCGCCGCCCGCGGGCGGTCCGGAGTTCCGGGGGGGGGGTCCGCGGAGGGGTCCCGGTCCCGGCCGGAGACCAGGTCTACCCGACTCCGGAGGCCCGGAGGGGGACCTCCCCGCCGGCCGCGGCCGGCCCGGGGTTCCGGGAGGTCCGCTGGGAGGCCCCGGCCCCGGCCGGAGCCCTGGTCTACCCGCCTCCGGAGGCGGGGAGGGGGACCTCCCCGTCGCCCGCGGCCGGCCCGGGGCTCCGGGGGGTCCGCTGGGAGGTCCCGGCCCCGGCCGGAGCCCTGGTCTACCCGCCTCCGGAGGCGGGGAGGGGGACCTCCCCGTCGCCCGCGGCCGGCCCGGCGCTCCGGGAGGTCCGCTGGGAGGTCCCGGCCCCGGCCGGAGCCCTGGTCTACCCGCCTCCGGAGGCGGGGAGGGGGACCTCGCCGCCGACCGCGGCCGGTCCGGAGTTCCAGGAGGTCCGCGGAGAGGTCCCGGTCGCGGCCGCAGCCCAGGTCTACCCGCCTCCGGAGGCCCGGCGGGGGACCTCGCCGCCGAACGCGGCCGGTCCGGAGTTCCAGGAGGTCCGCGGAGGGGTCCCGGCCCCGGCCGGAGCCCAGGTCAACCCCGCCGGCGGAGGCCCTCCCCGCCGCCCGCGGCCGGCCCGGGGTTCAGGGAGGCCGGGTGCAGGCCGGAGCCCAGGTCTACCCGGCCGCCGGAGGTCCGGAGGGGGACCCAACCCGCCGCCCGCGGCCGCCCCGGGGTTCCAGGAGGTCCGTGGAGAGGTCCCGGCGACGGCCGGAGCCCAGGTCTACCCGCCTCCGGAGGCGGGGAGGGGGACCTCGGCGCCGAACGCGGCCGGTCCGGAGTTCCAGGAGGTCCGCGGAGAGGTCCCGGTCGCGGCCGCAGCCCAGGTCTACCCGCCTCCGGAGGCCCGGCGGGGGACCTCCCCGCCGACCGCGGCCGGCCCGGGGTTCCAGGAGGCCGGGGAGGGAGGCCGGGTGCAGGCCGGAGCCCAGGTCTACCCCGGCCTCCGGAGGTCCGGAGGGGGACCTCCCCGTCGCCCTCGGCCGGCCCGGGGTTCCAGGAGGTCCGTCGGGAGGTCCCGGTCCCGGCCGGAGCCCTGGTCTACCCGCCTCCGGAGGCGGGGAGGGGGACCTCGCCGCCGACCGCGGCCGGTCCGGAGTTCCAGGAGGTCCGCGGAGAGGTCCCGGCCCCGGCCGGAGCCCAGGTCTACCCGCCTCCGGCGGCCCGGAGCGGGACCTCGCCGCCGCCCGCGGCCGGTCCGGGGTTCCAGAGAGGCCCACGGAGAGGCCCCGGCCCCGGCCGGAGTCCAGGTCTACCCGGACTCCGGAGGTCCGGAGGGGGACCTAACCCGCCGCCCGCGGCCGCCCCGGGGTTCCAGGAGGTCCGTGGAGAGGTCCCGGTCCCGGCCGGAGCCCAGGTCTACCCGACTCCGGAGGCCCGGAGGGGGACCTCCCCGCCGGCCGCGGCCGGCCCGGGGTTCCGGGAGGTCCGCTGGGAGGCCCCGGCCCCGGCCGGAGCCCTGGTCTACCCGCCTCCGGAGGCGGGGAGTGGGACCTCCCCGTCGCCCGCGGCCGGCCCGGGGCTCCGGGGGGTCCGCTGGGAGGTCCCGGCCCCGGCCGGAGCCCCGGTCTCCCCGCCTCCGGAGGGGGACCTCTCCGCCGCCCGCGGCCGGCCCGGGGTTCCGGGGGGCCCGCGGGGTGGTCCCGGTCGCGGCCGCAGCCCAGGTCTACCCGCCTCCGGAGGCCCGGCGGGGGACCTCCCCGCCGACCGCGGCCGGCCCGGGGTTCCAGGAGGCCGGGGAGGGAGGCCGGGTGCAGGCCGGAGCCCAGGTCTGCCCCGG
>JAPDNY010000010.1:27176366-27181366 GCA_029375565.1 Gekko gecko | reverse complement strand
TCGGGTGGGAACGAGAGATCACCTGGACCGAGGATGGGCCCCGGGGGCACTGTGTGACGCCAGTAGGGGCAGACCTTAGGGATGACCCGTGAGCTTCCAGGGAGGCGGGGTCCGGATTTAGCAATAGAAGCCGGGCGTCGGGCGGCCAGTTAAACGGATTACCTGACTGACTCACGGTCCCGGCCCGGGGGGGGGGACACAAAAGGTAGGAGCCGTCCCCGATTAGCGTCAGGAAGGATCGCTAAACATTTGAATGGTCGATCGCTTTATCCCGGTACCTTGAGGGCAAGACAGGGGCAAGAAAGAGAAAGGATTTACACCGAGGACACAAAAGGCTGGGTGGAGGTGCCGGAGAGTGCCCCAACGGCGGCTTCTAAAGACTTACCTCTGGAACTCATCGTTATTCCATAAAGATAACCTCTGCTGGGTGAAGGGGGAAGACTGGAGGCTTGCTCTGAGGTCACCTCGCGAAACCTGAATAGGAAATCCCTTTGGCAGACCACCCGCAGCCCGACGCTGTGGTCGAGCTGAGAGTGCCGGGCCTTTTTTCGGACTGCGGGTTAGAAAGTAGGGCTCCCCTGTTCGGGGGCTACCCCAGAATAAAAGGCAGTGCCTCCGGCAACAGGGGGAAGGAAGAAAAGGGGTGGTCCCCGGACTCTCCTCTCCGCAAAGGGAAGACTGGGAGGCGACCCGGACCCTCCTTTCCCCATAGAAAAAGAGGGGAGGAGACCTGGACTGCCCCTCCCGCATAGGAAACAACGGGAGTGGACCGGGACTCCCGATCTCCCCATAGGAAAGAATGGGAGTAGACCAGGACTCTCCTTTCCCCGTAGAAAACAAGGGGAGTAGACCTGGACTCCCGGTCTCCCCATAGGAAACCATGGGAGTGGACCTGGACTCCCCATTTCCCCATCGGAGGCCGTGGGGGTAGACCTGGACCCTCCCTCCCCCAGCGGGGACGACGGGAGGGGACCTGGACTCCCCCTTCGTCCACAGGAAACCGTGGGAGTAGGCCTGGACTCCCCTTTCCCCACCGGAAACCGACGGGAGTAGACCTGGACCCTCCTTTCCCCACAGGGGACCCAAGGGAGTAGGCCTGGACTCCCGGTCTCCCCATAGGAAACCCGGGGAGTGGACCTGGACTCCCCTTTCCCCGGCGGGGACGATGGCCGTGGAGGTGGACTCCCCACTTCCCCTCCAGGAAAACAGATGGGAGTAGACCTGGACTCTCCTTTCCCCACAGGGACCCACGGGAGTAGACCTGGACTCCCGGTCTCCCCATAGGAAACCAGGGGAGGGGACCTGGACCCTCCTTTCCCCATAAGGACCAATGGGAGTAGACCTAGGCTCCCCTCCCACCCCACCCCACCCGAGAAAACCCGGGGTCCCACCCCCGGAGTCCAGGTCTACCCGCCTCCGGGGGCGGCGGGAGGGGGGGGGGACACACACACCTCCCCGCCGCCCGCGGGCGGTCCGGAGTTCCGGGGGGGGGGTCCGCGGAGGGGTCCCGGTCCCGGCCGGAGACCAGGTCTACCCGACTCCGGAGGCCCGGAGGGGGACCTCCCCGCCGGCCGCGGCCGGCCCGGGGTTCCGGGAGGTCCGCTGGGAGGCCCCGGCCCCGGCCGGAGCCCTGGTCTACCCGCCTCCGGAGGCGGGGAGGGGGACCTCCCCGTCGCCCGCGGCCGGCCCGGGGCTCCGGGGGGTCCGCTGGGAGGTCCCGGCCCCGGCCGGAGCCCTGGTCTACCCGCCTCCGGAGGCCCGGCGGGGGACCTCGCCGCCGAACGCGGCCGGTCCGGAGTTCCACGAGGTCCGCGGAGGGGTCCCGGCCCCGGCCGGAGCCCAGGTCAACCCCGCCGGCGGAGGCCCTCCCCGCCGCCCGCGGCCGGCCCGGGGTTCAGGGAGGCCGGGTGCAGGCCGGAGCCCAGGTCTACCCGGCCGCCGGAGGTCCGGAGGGGGACCCAACCCGCCGCCCGCGGCCGCCCCGGGGTTCCAGGAGGTCCGTGGAGAGGTCCCGGCGACGGCCGGAGCCCAGGTCTACCCGCCTCCGGAGGCGGGGAGGGGGACCTCGCCGCCGACCGCGGCCGGTCCGGAGTTCCAGGAGGTCCGCGGAGAGGTCCCGGTCGCGGCCGCAGCCCAGGTCTACCCGCCTCCGGAGGCCCGGCGGGGGACCTCCCCGCCGACCGCGGCCGGCCCGGGGTTCCAGGAGGCCGGGGAGGGAGGCCGGGTGCAGGCCGGAGCCCAGGTCTACCCCGGCCTCCGGAGGTCCGGAGGGGGACCTCCCCGTCGCCCTCGGCCGGCCCGGGGTTCCAGGAGGTCCGTCGGGAGGTCCCGGTCCCGGCCGGAGCCCTGGTCTACCCGCCTCCGGAGGCGGGGAGGGGGACCTCGCCGCCGACCGCGGCCGGTCCGGAGTTCCAGGAGGTCCGCGGAGAGGTCCCGGCCCCGGCCGGAGCCCAGGTCTACCCGCCTCCGGCGGCCCGGAGCGGGACCTCGCCGCCGCCCGCGGCCGGTCCGGGGTTCCAGAGAGGCCCGCGGAGAGGCCCCGGCCCCGGCCGGAGTCCAGGTCTACCCGGACTCCGGAGGTCCGGAGGGGGACCTAACCCGCCGTCCGCGGCCGCCCCGGGGTTCCAGGAGGTCCGTGGAGAGGTCCCGGTCCCGGCCGGAGCCCAGGTCTACCCTACTCCGGAGGCCCGGAGGGGGACCTCCCCGCCGGCCGCGGCCGGCCCGGGGTTCCGGGAGGTCCGCTGGGAGGCCCCGGCCCCGGCCGGAGCCCTGGTCTACCCGCCTCCGGAGGCGGCGAGTGGGACCTCCCCGTCGCCCGCGGCCGGCCCGGGGCTCCGGGGGGTCCGCTGGGAGGTCCCGGCCCCGGCCGGAGCCCCGGTCTCCCCGCCTCCGGAGGGGGACCTCTCCGCCGCCCGCGGCCGGCCCGGGGTTCCGGGGGGTCCGCGGGGTGGTCCCGGTCGCGGCCGCAGCCCAGGTCTACCCGCCTCCGGAGGCGGGGAGGGGGACCTCGCCGCCGACCGCGGCCGGTCCGGAGTTCCAGGAGGTCCGCGGAGAGGTCCCGGTCGCGGCCGCAGCCCAGGTCTACCCGCCTCCGGAGGCCCGGCGGGGGACCTCGCCGCCGAACGCGGCCGGTCCGGAGTTCCAGGAGGTCCGCGGAGGGGTCCCGGCCCCGGCCGGAGCCCAGGTCAACCCCGCCGGCGGAGGCCCTCCCCGCCGCCCGCGGCCGGCCCGGGGTTCAGGGAGGCCGGGTGCAGGCCGGAGCCCAGGTCTACCCGGCCGCCGGAGGTCCGGAGGGGGACCCAACCCGCCGCCCGCGGCCGCCCCGGGGTTCCAGGAGGTCCGTGGAGAGGTCCCGGCGACGGCCGGAGCCCAGGTCTACCCGCCTCCGGAGGCGGGGAGGGGGACCTCGGCGCCGAACGCGGCCGGTCCGGAGTTCCAGGAGGTCCGCGGAGAGGTCCCGGTCGCGGCCGCAGCCCAGGTCTACCCGCCTCCGGAGGCCCGGCGGGGGACCTCCCCGCCGACCGCGGCCGGCCCGGGGTTCCAGGAGGCCGGGGAGGGAGGCCGGGTGCAGGCCGGAGCCCAGGTCTACCCCGGCCTCCGGAGGTCCGGAGGGGGACCTCCCCGTCGCCCTCGGCCGGCCCGGGGTTCCAGGAGGTCCGTCGGGAGGTCCCGGTCCCGGCCGGAGCCCTGGTCTACCCGCCTCCGGAGGCGGGGAGGGGGACCTCGCCGCCGACCGCGGCCGGTCCGGAGTTCCAGGAGGTCCGCGGAGAGGTCCCGGCCCCGGCCGGAGCCCAGGTCTACCCGCCTCCGGCGGCCCGGAGCGGGACCTCGCCGCCGCCCGCGGCCGGTCCGGGGTTCCAGAGAGGCCCACGGAGAGGCCCCGGCCCCGGCCGGAGTCCAGGTCTACCCGGACTCCGGAGGTCCGGAGGGGGACCTAACCCGCCGCCCGCGGCCGCCCCGGGGTTCCAGGAGGTCCGTGGAGAGGTCCCGGTCCCGGCCGGAGCCCAGGTCTACCCGACTCCGGAGGCCCGGAGGGGGACCTCCCCGCCGGCCGCGGCCGGCCCGGGGTTCCGGGAGGTCCGCTGGGAGGCCCCGGCCCCGGCCGGAGCCCTGGTCTACCCGCCTCCGGAGGCGGGGAGTGGGACCTCCCCGTCGCCCGCGGCCGGCCCGGGGCTCCGGGGGTCCGCTGGGAGGTCCCGGCCCCGGCCGGAGCCCCGGTCTCCCCGCCTCCGGAGGGGGACCTCTCCGCCGCCCGCGGCCGGCCCGGGGTTCCGGGGGGCCCGCGGGGTGGTCCCGGTCGCGGCCGCAGCCCAGGTCTACCCGCCTCCGGAGGCCCGGCGGGGGACCTCCCCGCCGACCGCGGCCGGCCCGGGGTTCCAGGAGGCCGGGGAGGGAGGCCGGGTGCAGGCCGGAGCCCAGGTCTGCCCCGGCCTCCGGAGGTCCGGAGGGGGACCTCCCCGTCGCCCTCGGCCGGCCCGGGGTTCCAGGAGGTCCGTCGGGAGGTCCCGGTCCCGGACGGAGCCCTGGTCTACCCGCCTCCGGACGCGGGGAGGGGGACCTCGCCGCCGACCGCGGCCGGTCCGGAGTTCCAGGAGGTCCGCTGAGAAGTCCCGGCCCAGGCCGGAGCCCAGGTCTACCCGCCTCCGGCGGCCCAGAGCGGGACCTCGCCGCCGCCCGCGGCCGGTCCGGGGTTCCAGAGAGGCCCGCGGAGAGGCCCCGGCCCCGGCCGGAGTCCAGGTCTACCCGGACTCCGGAGGTCCGGAGGGGGACCTAACCCGCCGCCCGCGGCCGCCCCGGGGTTCCGGGGGGTCCGAGGGGAGGTCCCGGTCGCGGCCGGAGCCCAGGTCTACCCGGCTCGGGGGGCCCGCAGGGGGACCTCGCGGCCGCTCGCGGCCGCCCCGGGCTTCCAGGAGGTCCGTGGAGAGGCCCCGGCCACGGCCGGAGCCCAGGTCTTCCCGGCCTCCCGAGGGACGGAGGAGGGACCTCGCCGCCGACCGCGG
>JAPDNY010000010.1:27158866-27163866 GCA_029375565.1 Gekko gecko | reverse complement strand
TAGGGCTCCCCTGTTCGGGGGCTACCCCAGAATAAAAGGCAGTGCCTCCGGCAACAGGGGGAAGGAAGAAAAGGGGTGGTCCCCGGACTCTCCTCTCCGCAAAGGGAAGACTGGGAGGCGACCCGGACCCTCCTTTCCCCATAGAAAAAGAGGGAGGAGACCTGGACTGCCCCTCCCGCATAGGAAACAACGGGAGTGGACCGGGACTCCCGATCTCCCCATAGGAAAGAATGGGAGTAGACCAGGACTCTCCTTTCCCCGTAGAAAACAAGGGGAGTAGACCTGGACTCCCGGTCTCCCCATAGGAAACCATGGGAGTGGACCTGGACTCCCCATTTCCCCATCGGAGGCCGTGGGGGTAGACCTGGACCCTCCCTCCCCCAGCGGGGACGACGGGAGGGGACCTGGACTCCCCTTCGTCCACAGGAAACCGTGGGAGTAGGCCTGGACTCCCCTTTCCCCACCGGAAACCGACGGGAGTAGACCTGGACCCTCCTTTCCCCACAGGGGACCCAAGGGAGTAGGCCTGGACTCCCGGTCTCCCCATAGGAAACCCGGGGAGTGGACCTGGACTCCCCTTTCCCCGGCGGGGACGATGGCCGTGGAGGTGGACTCCCCACTTCCCCTCCAGGAAAACAGATGGGAGTAGACCTGGACTCTCCTTTCCCCACAGGGACCCACGGGAGTAGACCTGGACTCCCGGTCTCCCCATAGGAAACCAGGGGAGGGGACCTGGACCCTCCTTTCCCCATAAGGACCAATGGGAGTAGACCTAGGCTCCCCTCCCACCCCACCCCACCCGAGAAAACCCGGGGTCCCACCCCCGGAGTCCAGGTCTACCCGCCTCCGGGGGCGGCGGGAGGGGGGGGGGACACACACACCTCCCCGCCGCCCGCGGGCGGTCCGGAGTTCCGGGGGGGGGTCCGCGGAGGGGTCCCGGTCCCGGCCGGAGACCAGGTCTACCCGACTCCGGAGGCCCGGAGGGGGACCTCCCCGCCGGCCGCGGCCGGCCCGGGGTTCCGGGAGGTCCGCTGGGAGGCCCCGGCCCCGGCCGGAGCCCTGGTCTACCCGCCTCCGGAGGCGGGGAGGGGGACCTCCCCGTCGCCCGCGGCCGGCCCGGGGCTCCGGGGGGTCCGCTGGGAGGTCCCGGCCCCGGCCGGAGCCCTGGTCTACCCGCCTCCGGAGGCCCGGCGGGGGACCTCGCCGCCGAACGCGGCCGGTCCGGAGTTCCACGAGGTCCGCGGAGGGGTCCCGGCCCCGGCCGGAGCCCAGGTCAACCCCGCCGGCGGAGGCCCTCCCCGCCGCCCGCGGCCGGCCCGGGGTTCAGGGAGGCCGGGTGCAGGCCGGAGCCCAGGTCTACCCGGCCGCCGGAGGTCCGGAGGGGGACCCAACCCGCCGCCCGCGGCCGCCCCGGGGTTCCAGGAGGTCCGTGGAGAGGTCCCGGCGACGGCCGGAGCCCAGGTCTACCCGCCTCCGGAGGCGGGGAGGGGGACCTCGCCGCCGACCGCGGCCGGTCCGGAGTTCCAGGAGGTCCGCGGAGAGGTCCCGGTCGCGGCCGCAGCCCAGGTCTACCCGCCTCCGGAGGCCCGGCGGGGGACCTCCCCGCCGACCGCGGCCGGCCCGGGGTTCCAGGAGGCCGGGGAGGGAGGCCGGGTGCAGGCCGGAGCCCAGGTCTACCCCGGCCTCCGGAGGTCCGGAGGGGGACCTCCCCGTCGCCCTCGGCCGGCCCGGGGTTCCAGGAGGTCCGTCGGGAGGTCCCGGTCCCGGCCGGAGCCCTGGTCTACCCGCCTCCGGAGGCGGGGAGGGGGACCTCGCCGCCGACCGCGGCCGGTCCGGAGTTCCAGGAGGTCCGCGGAGAGGTCCCGGCCCCGGCCGGAGCCCAGGTCTACCCGCCTCCGGCGGCCCGGAGCGGGACCTCGCCGCCGCCCGCGGCCGGTCCGGGGTTCCAGAGAGGCCCGCGGAGAGGCCCCGGCCCCGGCCGGAGTCCAGGTCTACCCGGACTCCGGAGGTCCGGAGGGGGACCTAACCCGCCGTCCGCGGCCGCCCCGGGGTTCCAGGAGGTCCGTGGAGAGGTCCCGGTCCCGGCCGGAGCCCAGGTCTACCCTACTCCGGAGGCCCGGAGGGGGACCTCCCCGCCGGCCGCGGCCGGCCCGGGGTTCCGGGAGGTCCGCTGGGAGGCCCCGGCCCCGGCCGGAGCCCTGGTCTACCCGCCTCCGGAGGCGGCGAGTGGGACCTCCCCGTCGCCCGCGGCCGGCCCGGGGCTCCGGGGGTCCGCTGGGAGGTCCCGGCCCCGGCCGGAGCCCCGGTCTCCCCGCCTCCGGAGGGGGACCTCTCCGCCGCCCGCGGCCGGCCCGGGGTTCCGGGGGGTCCGCGGGGTGGTCCCGGTCGCGGCCGCAGCCCAGGTCTACCCGCCTCCGGAGGCGGGGAGGGGGACCTCGCCGCCGACCGCGGCCGGTCCGGAGTTCCAGGAGGTCCGCGGAGAGGTCCCGGTCGCGGCCGCAGCCCAGGTCTACCCGCCTCCGGAGGCCCGGCGGGGGACCTCGCCGCCGAACGCGGCCGGTCCGGAGTTCCAGGAGGTCCGCGGAGGGGTCCCGGCCCCGGCCGGAGCCCAGGTCAACCCCGCCGGCGGAGGCCCTCCCCGCCGCCCGCGGCCGGCCCGGGGTTCAGGGAGGCCGGGTGCAGGCCGGAGCCCAGGTCTACCCGGCCGCCGGAGGTCCGGAGGGGGACCCAACCCGCCGCCCGCGGCCGCCCCGGGGTTCCAGGAGGTCCGTGGAGAGGTCCCGGCGACGGCCGGAGCCCAGGTCTACCCGCCTCCGGAGGCGGGGAGGGGGACCTCGGCGCCGAACGCGGCCGGTCCGGAGTTCCAGGAGGTCCGCGGAGAGGTCCCGGTCGCGGCCGCAGCCCAGGTCTACCCGCCTCCGGAGGCCCGGCGGGGGACCTCCCCGCCGACCGCGGCCGGCCCGGGGTTCCAGGAGGCCGGGGAGGGAGGCCGGGTGCAGGCCGGAGCCCAGGTCTACCCCGGCCTCCGGAGGTCCGGAGGGGGACCTCCCCGTCGCCCTCGGCCGGCCCGGGGTTCCAGGAGGTCCGTCGGGAGGTCCCGGTCCCGGCCGGAGCCCTGGTCTACCCGCCTCCGGAGGCGGGGAGGGGGACCTCGCCGCCGACCGCGGCCGGTCCGGAGTTCCAGGAGGTCCGCGGAGAGGTCCCGGCCCCGGCCGGAGCCCAGGTCTACCCGCCTCCGGCGGCCCGGAGCGGGACCTCGCCGCCGCCCGCGGCCGGTCCGGGGTTCCAGAGAGGCCCACGGAGAGGCCCCGGCCCCGGCCGGAGTCCAGGTCTACCCGGACTCCGGAGGTCCGGGCCCCGGCCGGAGCCCCGGTCTCCCCGCCTCCGGAGGGGGACCTCTCCGCCGCCCGCGGCCGGCCCGGGGTTCCGGGGGGCCCGCGGGGTGGTCCCGGTCGCGGCCGCAGCCCAGGTCTACCCGCCTCCGGAGGCCCGGCGGGGGACCTCCCCGCCGACCGCGGCCGGCCCGGGGTTCCAGGAGGCCGGGGAGGGAGGCCGGGTGCAGGCCGGAGCCCAGGTCTACCCCGGCCTCCGGAGGTCCGGAGGGGGACCTCCCCGTCGCCCTCGGCCGGCCCGGGGTTCCAGGAGGTCCGTCGGGAGGTCCCGGTCCCGGCCGGAGCCCTGGTCTACCCGCCTCCGGAGGCGGGGAGGGGGACCTCGCCGCCGACCGCGGCCGGTCCGGAGTTCCAGGAGGTCCGCGGAGAGGTCCCGGCCCCGGCCGGAGCCCAGGTCTACCCGCCTCCGGCGGCCCGGAGCGGGACCTCGCCGCCGCCCGCGGCCGGTCCGGGGTTCCAGAGAGGCCCACGGAGAGGCCCCGGCCCCGGCCGGAGTCCAGGTCTACCCGGACTCCGGAGGTCCGGAGGGGGACCTAACCCGCCGCCCGCGGCCGCCCCGGGGTTCCAGGAGGTCCGTGGAGAGGTCCCGGTCCCGGCCGGAGCCCAGGTCTACCCGACTCCGGAGGCCCGGAGGGGGACCTCCCCGCCGGCCGCGGCCGGCCCGGGGTTCCGGGAGGTCCGCTGGGAGGCCCCGGCCCCGGCCGGAGCCCTGGTCTACCCGCCTCCGGAGGCGGGGAGTGGGACCTCCCCGTCGCCCGCGGCCGGCCCGGGGCTCCGGGGGGTCCGCTGGGAGGTCCCGGCCCCGGCCGGAGCCCCGGTCTCCCCGCCTCCGGAGGGGGACCTCTCCGCCGCCCGCGGCCGGCCCGGGGTTCCGGGGGGCCCGCGGGGTGGTCCCGGTCGCGGCCGCAGCCCAGGTCTACCCGCCTCCGGAGGCCCGGCGGGGGACCTCCCCGCCGACCGCGGCCGGCCCGGGGTTCCAGGAGGCCGGGAGGGAGGCCGGGTGCAGGCCGGGAGGCCTGCGGAGCCCAGGTCTGCCCCGGCCTCCGGAGGTCCGGAGGGGGACCTCCCCGTCGCCCTCGGCCGGCCCGGGGTTCCAGGAGGTCCGTCGGGAGGTCCCGGTCCCGGACGGAGCCCTGGTCTACCCGCCTCCGGACGCGGGGAGGGGGACCTCGCCGCCGACCGCGGCCGGTCCGGAGTTCCAGGAGGTCCGCTGAGAAGTCCCGGCCCAGGCCGGAGCCCAGGTCTACCCGCCTCCGGCGGCCCAGAGCGGGACCTCGCCGCCGCCCGCGGCCGGTCCGGGGTTCCAGAGAGGCCCGCGGAGAGGCCCCGGCCCCGGCCGGAGTCCAGGTCTACCCGGACTCCGGAGGTCCGGAGGGGGACCTAACCCGCCGCCCGCGGCCGCCCCGGGGTTCCGGGGGTCCGAGGGAGGTCCCGGTCGCGGCCGGAGCCCAGGTCTACCCGGCTCGGGGGCCCGCAGGGGGACCTCGCGGCCGCTCGCGGCCGCCCCGGGCTTCCAGGAGGTCCGTGGAGAGGCCCCGGCCACGGCCGGAGCCCAGGTCTTCCCGGCCTCCCGAGGGACGGAGGAGGGACCTCGCCGCCGACCGCGGC
>JAPDNY010000010.1:27142511-27153766 GCA_029375565.1 Gekko gecko | reverse complement strand
GGGGCTAAATGAAATTTCCAACTTGAAGCAATCGATGATTTGGCAGCTACAAATAGACTAGATACTTGTTCCCAGCTAATATTCAGGATGTCCATGTCTTTCCAAATGTCTAGGAAGATCAGTTTGGGAGTTAGCTTCTAAGACTGCAAATTATTTTATTCCTGTAAACACACATGGACTAGTTGCAAATAAGCCAAACTGCCCATCAGTTAATTGGCAGCCTGATCACCACTATTGAATGGTAAAATGAGCTGAACTGGCAGGTGTTCAGAAGTCCATGTAGCTCAGCACTATCTAATCTAGTAACAGCTCTGTAGGCTGTTTCTAACCATGTAATTTTCCATTAAGCTGGAGCCCCTCCACTGCACATGAATCTGCAGGACTCTGGCTGCGGTCCGATGGGCAGTTCAATCTGTTGTTGCCCTGACTCTAATTGAGCCAGGTATTTTGTGACAGAAAATCTTGATCAGACTCACCCCTTTTAGCACTCTTCAAAGTGCTTTTACTTGTCCTTGAGTGATCAGACAACAGCAGACAGGGAGTCAGCCCATCAACCTTTTTTTTTTTTAAGTTTGTCCTCGGAGCATGCCCACAAGCACTGATGAGCCTGCTGGGATATGGAATTCATGGGGCTGTTGGCCATTTTTTTTTTTTAAAAAAAGTTTGTCCTCGGAGCATGCTCACAAGCACTAATGAGACTGCTGGGATATGGAGTTCATGGGGTTGTTGGCCATTTTTTTTTAAGTTTGCCTCTCTGAGCAAGTGCACAAGCACTTGCTGAGACTGCTGGTATATGGAGTTCACTGCTGTCCTCCCTCTAATCTTTTTTTTTAATTTAACCCTTCCTCAAAGGACAGAAAAAAGCCAAAGAACAGAGGCATCTTTCTTTGAGAAACTTTAAAGAGAAAACAAAGTTTTGAGCAGCCCCTGAGGGGGGGTGAGAGAGAGAGAGAGGTTCATATATGCAGTTATGTGCACCTCTCTTACTAGTAAAACAAAATGGCAGCTGGAAAACAAGAGACCAATCAGACCTGTCTGATGGCTTGGGTGCGCAACAGAGTGATCAGACAGCTTAGACCAACAGGAATGGACTTTCTCAGGTATCAAAGAAACACACAGCAAGGAGGGGGAACAGGACTCAGATGACTGGGGCATGACAGACATTGCTGTCTGATCGTGCACTTTAAATCTGTAAGGGAACAGCAATGGCAATGGATCGAACTGCATGTCTGATCACAGCTTCTGAAGAGGCAACATATAATTTTAAATGAATAAATAAATAAATGTGCCAAGTAAAACTGTCAATCCATCGAGGTCAATTTTTGTCATCTATGGCTGACAATGGATCACCAAGATGACACGGAGAGGTCTTTAACATCTACTACATGCTGATTCTTTAATTGTAGATGCCAAGGATTAAACATGGGCCCTTCAATATCCAAAGCATAATTCTGAGCCATGACCTCTCCCTATATTCCAAAATTGCATCCAAGTGCACCTAGGAGCTTAGAGGGAAGGAGAGATTTGTGTGCATCTCTCTTGAATGAGGATCTTAGTACATGCACCGTTCTGGTCTCCATCGAGCAACTCTAGCAGCAACTGCCCTATCAGAGCCTTGTATGAATACTGATCTTTTATTTGGGTGGTAGAATAGATGTTTTAACAGATGGTGCTATGACTGAGGAACGCATTAAGCTACCTGATAATGAGTCCAACCCTTGGTCCCTCAAGGTCAGTATCGTCCACTCTGACTGGCAGTGACTCTCCAGGGTCTCGAGTCTGTCACATCACCTACAATTGGAGCCTTTTAATTGGCGATGCCAGGGATTGAACCTGGGACCTTCTGCATACAGAGCACGGGCTCTGCCTCTGAACCACAGCCCCTCTTCTAATCCAATGAGCTATGTATACTCTGGAGCTGGCTGGGAGCCACAAAAGGCAACGTTGTTGTAAGAGACAAAGATCTTGCCACATTGCATGTACCATATCTCAAGAAATAATTGGTAGCTTTAAAAGCCTAGAAAAGATTAATAACCAGGCAACCTCATTTCTGTCCTAAAAATAATTATAAATCATCCATAAAGCTGCCATGGATTGTCATACCTATTAAGCCCTGCTCCGTAAGTGGTGTAAGCTTTTCCTGATTTGTATGCTTAGCTGAATGGTCACAATAGATTTGTTTTAATTAATTATACACCTGGACACCTAAGGTCTGGCATTTAATCTATTGTGGTAGGCATTTATGGCCTGATAAACTACAAAGCAAAACAGATTATCACTTAATTATTTTAATTTATTAAAACACTGATTTTTTTAAAGCAAAATATCCTGTGGTTGAATAATTAGCATGGATAGCCTTGCTTTCAGCCACTGTTCCTTCCTTTTAATGTGCCTTGCCCTTAGATCCTGCACACATACAACATTAACTTTAACATTATTATTCACTTATTTAAAGAATACTTATTTAAAGTACATTTGCATATATCAGAAAGGAAAACACACAGTTGTCTGTTACTCACTGATTCAAAAGCAGTCCCATTTTTTGAATCTTTTATTTAATAGGATTGAAGAATAACACCCCTCCCTCCCTCCCTCCCTCCCTCCCTCCCTCCCTTGTTAGTTTGGTGTAGTGGTTAGGATCATGGATTCTAATCTGGGAGAACCCAGCTCGATCTGACCTGGGAGAACCAAGTTTGATTCCCCACTCCTCCACATGCAGCTGCTGGTGTGACCTTGGGTCAGTTACAAGTTCATTCAGAGCTGTTCTATCAGGAGCAGTTCTTGGAAGAGCTCTCTCAACTCCACCTACCTCATAGGGTGTCTGTTGTGGGGAGGGGAAGGAGATTGTAAACCGCTCTAAGACTCTTTTGGGTAGTGAAGGGCAGGGTATAAATCCAATCTCCTCTTCCTCCTCTCCTCCTCCTCCTCCTCCCTCCCTCCCTTCCTTCCACGTATTTATATACCCACCTTTCTCCCAGGCATCCTGGACTGAGAGCAGGTAACAACAACGTAAAAACAATGTTCCCCCTTTGTCCTAGCTCTGGCTGCCCCCAGAGCTCTCTGGAACAGCTCTGTTTTGCAGCCTTGCTGGAAAACCAGGAGCACAGGAGGTCCCTGACCTCTTCCAAGAGCCTCTTCCAGAGGGGCAACCAGTGAAAAAGCCCGAGCTCAAACTACGACAGAATGTGCTTTGGACCATGATACCCGTCCTTGGTGAGAACACTGGAGCTGCCATATGGGAACATGTAGGGAGAGGGGGTCTTTCAAGTATGTGGGACCTCCATCATGAAAGACTTGAAAGGTGAGCTCCAGCACCTTGAATTGGACCCATAGGCTGAAGTTGTACTGGTTAGAGTGTCAGACTAGTGTCTATCTGCCATGGAAGTTTGCTGGGTGACCTTAGGCTAATCACACACTCTTAGTCTAGCCTACATCACAGGGCTGTTGTGAGGATAAAATGGAGAAAGGGAGAATATTGTAAGTCACTTTGGATCCCCCTTGGATCTTGTTTGGGGAGAGAAGTGGGCCATTAATAAAGGATTTAAAAAAACAAAGTAGACTTTCTAAGTATTATACACATACTGATATAGCGTTTAGGCATGGGTCCTCGGCCTTATTGAGCCAGTAGGCTCTTGCAAAATTTTGAAACTGACAAGCAGTTTTCAAAAGTAACCCTGTGTAGAGCTCAATGCAAGGGATATGCATGACAAAATGTGTGCGTGTTGTGTTCCTTCGAGTAGCTTCTGACTTATGGCGTACCCTACAGATTAATGACTTCCAAAGCGTCCTCTCATTAAAATGGCCTTGCTCAGGTTTTACAAACTGAAGGGCATGTGGCTTCCTTCCTTGAGTCAATCCATCTCATGTTGGGTCTTCCTCTTTTCCTGATGCCTTCAAATGATATCATGTGCACCATCAACTTTTCGGTTTCCTGGAACACGTCTTCATGATGAACAAATTGTTGCCTTCCTAGAATTCTATGAGTCATTCTCCTGCTTCATTTCACACTCTTAGTCCATTTTTTTTAACAACATTTGATTCTACGTTGCTTCCTACTTTTACAGACCAATTATCTATGATTATCGGCACAGCTTGTTTGTATGCCAAATACCTGAGCTGAAAAATGCTCCCAAATGTCTTTTGGGTCCTGTGTATTTACCAATATGGTGTAGTGGTTAAGTGTGTGGACTCTAATCTGGGAGAACTGGGTTTGATTCCCCACTCCTCCACTTACAGCTGCTGGAAGGCCTTGGGTAAGGCATAGTTCCATCAGAGCTGTTCTCTCCAGGACAGTTCCAGAAAGAGCTCTCTCAGCCCCACCTACCTCACAGGGTATCTGTTGTAGGGAGGGGAAGGGAAAGGATTTTGTAAGCTGCTCTGAGACTCTGAGTGAAGGGTGGAGTATAAATTCAATCTCCTCCTCCTCCTCCTCCTTCTCAGAACAAAAAACAGGATTACAGAACTTTTCAGCATTATCCCCCCCCCCAAAAAAAAAAAAAAAAAGGAAAACAGGTGGAACTAGGAATCTTTCCAGGGGTCTGGAACAGGTATTATTTCAGCAAATGGCACCCACTTTGGAGGAAATCAATTCTTCCATCTCTCTTAAAGGCCTTCCAACTTTTAGGGGTTAGACAAAAGGGTCTGATTTTATGGACCACTGAACAAGACATCTCTGCTCATCCTGGCCTCCATTGTTTCTTATTGGGAAAAGACCATGATTAAAACCTTCAATGTAATCTATCAAAGCAGTTCCCCCCACAAGAGCAGCCCAAAACTTCTCCACCATGCAGCAAATCAGCAAAACACCAGAAACAGACCCCCCCCCAATCAAAGATCACCTCCCACAGAACAGAGCAACCTCCAAAAGCTTGGGAGCTTGGCATTTTCTCCCATAGGAAACAATGGAAACCAGGAGTCAACAAGCTTCAGCTGAACTCCACTGAAAGAACAATGTCCTTCAAGGCTTTCACCTTCTGAATCAGAATCACTTCTGTCTTATCTGGGTTCATTTTCAATTTGATAATTTTCATCTATTTTACCAGAGCCATCAGGCATTGGCTCAAGACCTCTATTGCATCACCAGGGAATTTCAATAGAGACATATAGAGCTGAGTATAGTCTGCATATTGATGACATTCAGTTCCATAGCTACTAATGATTTCTCCTAAACTTTTACATAGAGGTTGAATAGCATGGGGGAAAAGATTGCACCCTCACACTGAAGATAGCTGGACTCCAACAGCAACCCTTTGAGTCTGATCCATTTTGTTGTTGTTCAGTTGCACAGTTGAGTCCAACTCTTCATGACCCCATGGACCACATCACGCCAGGCCCTCCTGTCTTCCATCATGCTTTGGAGTTTGCTTAATTTCATGTTGGTTGCATTGATAACCAGGACTTTTTTGTAGAAAAAGCCCAGCAGGAACTCGTTAGCATAATAGGTCACAGAAACTCATTAGCATATTAGGCCACACCCCTGACAGCACAGCTCAATAGCATATTAGGCCACACCCCCATGTTACCAGAAGTGTGGTCATCCAGCCACACCAACCTTTTGCTTCTTATTCTGTTTCCCTTTGCTATCAAAACCCAGGGCTTTTTTTGTAGCAGGAACTCCTTTGCATGTTAGGCCACACAGCCCTAATTTAGCCAATCCTCCAAGAGCTTACAGTAGCCCCTGTAAGAAGAGCTCTGTAAGCTCTTGGAGGATTGGCTACATTAAGAGTGTGTTACCTAATATGCAAAGGAGGTCCTGCTACAAAAAGAGCCCTGGTTTAAACCAGTCCAAGGCACACACCCTGATACCTACTTTTGCCTCTAAATGCTTCAACACACAAGCGTGATCTATTGTATCAAAGGCTGCAGATAGATCCAGTAGGAGCAACAAAGAAGCTTGGTTTTTGTCTGCATTCAGAAGAAGCTATAATATCCTGGGCTGGCCCTGGCAAGGAGCATTCAGAATGAATGTTGGAGTCCCCCAGAACAGTCAGTCTAACTGTCTCCAGAACAACATTGGAAAGCACCTCCGCCTACTCAGAAAGGATGCCCACTGAGGAACTAGGATGCCAGTAAACAAGTAGAATGCCTAATATGTCTTTGCTCCCTAACATGAGGAGCATACAATCAATGTCGGCTATAGTTTGTACAGGAAGTCTGCAAAAGTTGAAGGACTCATGGAGGATAATAACCACCTCTGCTCCACGGCAACCTGTACACTATTGGTAGAGAACTGCATAACCAAGCAGGATTAGTTGGAACAGACATACCATGTCATTTCCTTCTATTCATGTCTCTATTATGCAAAACAAGTCAACTTCCTCTTCCTGTAATATCCTGGAGAGATGAGCAGTTTTATGACTCACTGATCTGGTATTGCACCATTATAACAAAGAGGTAAGGAAAATAGGAGCCCTTGCATTGTCTACTCTTAGGATGCCTGGAAGATTAGATAAGCAGTGAGCATTCTTATTAAATACTGGCCATTTGGGGGAATCCTACCCCCATATCTGCAAGCTGCCATATGCCCTGAAATAGAGCATTCATCAAACATTCTACAGGTAAAAAAGTCTATAGCACCACTAGCAGACACCCCCGCAACTAGCATACTAGTGCCTGCTGCACAAGCATACAGTAATCCATATCAGTAGATTTGATGTGTTAATGTTAACACTGTCCAACAGGTTTTGTTCTGTTTTGGTACTTGTAATGTATCCACAGGAGAACATGGGCTCTGGACAGCCATGTGCTTGGACTGGTTCTAACCGGTCCACCATGTGGCCAGGCGAAGGGCCTGAGCTTTGCCCCGAAGGACAATGGACTAGTGGATCCTGACTCCCTCCAATGGAGGAGCAGGAGTTAATCCAATCAATGTAAATAGCGAATCACCGGGTGGGTGTGTGTTTGGGGTGTGGGTCACTTGGGAATAAAAGCCGGCCTGCGAGCCGGCTCAGTTGTCTTGTTCTTCATCTAATAAAGTATGTGAGAGCTGAAATCACTAGTAAGTCTCAGTACTTTTCACTGGCGACGAGGATGGGATGCCAACTCCCTCCATGAACAACGACCACGAGACGAGCACCGCTGACCGCCCCAACACCGAAAGCACCGAACGCCGCCGCCGAGCTTCGTGTCCGCCTCTTCGGTTCCTGGGCACCGCACCGCTCCCTAGCACCGCTGACCCCGAGAGCAGCCTCGCTTTCAACGCCGCCAACTCTACGCCTGAACCGCGACCTCCACAGGTGAGCACCATGGCCGCTAGCAACGAGAGCTTCCCGCCTTCGACATCTCTCGTCCCGCACACTGGGAGACCTGGATCGAGACGCTGGAGCGTCACTTCGAGATCCATGGCATCACGGATGCGGGTACGAAGAAGGCCTATCTCCTGCGCTACTGCGGCATCGAGGCACACCTCCTCCTGAAGGACCTGGTAAACCCCCTCCTGCCGAAAGACGCGGCCGCCACCTACGACATGCTGGTCAAGGCGTTTACTGACCACTTGGCACCAAAGCCCACCAAGTTCGCGGAACGAATGGAGTTCTTCGTGAGAATGCAGGGCCCCGACGAAACATCTCCGGAATTCCTGGCCGGACTACGCCGCACAGCCACAAGGTGTGCCTTCCCCAACCTCGCAGATACCCTCCTAAACCAGTTCTTGGTGGGGCTGAAGGAGGCGAAGCTGCGCCGCAGGCTCGTCAGCCGGGACAACCTCACTCTGGAGGCCGCCATCCAAGAAGCGGCCGCCTACGAGAAGTCCCATGCAGATCGCCGGCCTAAGACGGTCCATTGCCTCCAGGGCTCCGGCCCCTCGGATGACTCGAACGATGAGGAGGTCCTACAGGTGAACCGCCGATCACAGCCACGCACCCAACGCAACAGGGGATCCCCCGCACCACCAAACCAGCCCAACGCATCTGCCTGTGCCAGCTGTGGCGACGCTCACGAGCGCCGGACCTGCCGTTTCCGGGACGCCGTCTGCAGGACCTGCAACAAGGCCGGACACCTCGCCCGAGTCTGCCGCTCCAAGGGCAAGCGCCTGGGATCCACTGCCCAGCTGGACGCCGCAAGCCTGCACACCGTGACGACACAGCGCCGGCAGACGGTATGTAACTTGCCCCCTGAAAGCCCGGACAAGGTGCATGTGACTGTCCAAATAGAGGGGTCCCCCTGCCAAATGGAAATAGACTCAGGGTCCTCGTTCTCTATAATTTACGCGGAGACCCTTAAAACGCTATGCCCCAAGGGGGACCCCGACTGCACAAGCCACGGGGGTTGAAACTGACGGACTTTAACAAAAACCCAGTGGCAGTCCGTGGCTGGGGCAAGTTTCAAGTCCGATTTAAAGGGTTCTCGGGCTTGCTGGACCTGTTGGTTGTGGAGGGGCGCCTCTCAAGCCTCCTGGGACTGTCGTGGTTTGGGCCTTTGGGACTCCAAATAGCAGGAGTAAACCACCTCGGGACCGCTGACTGGGAGGCAGTTTGCCGGGAGTTCCCCAAAGTATTCGATGGGACCCTGGGGAGGTACAATGGGACCCCGATTTCGCTAGATCTGGACCCTAACGTACGACCCATCCGCATAAAGGCACGGCCCCCTCCCCTAGCCATGCGGGAAAAATAGAGGCCGAGCTCGACCGCCTGGTCGCCCAAGGCGTGCTGGAACCGGTCGCGTCAGCGTGCTGGGAAACCCCCATTGTAACGCCAATTAAACCGAATGGGGCTATATGCATTTGTGCAGATTACAAATGCACCATAAATAAGGCTCTGCAGGACCACGCCTATCCGGTCCCGGTAGTGAGCCATGTCCTGGCCTCCCTGACGGGGGCCAAAGTTTTCGGCAAATTGGACCTGGCGCAGGCTTACCAGCAGCTGCCAGTGGACACGGCCACTGCGGAAGCGCAAACCATCACCACCCACAAGGGGGCTTTCCGGGTCAATAGACTGCAGTTTGGGGTTTCCGTGGCTGCCCCAAAAGGCAATGGTGGCTGAACCCCTCCACCGGCTGCTGGACAAGGAGGCGCCGTGGGCCTGGAAGCCGGAGCATGCGGCAGCTTTCCAGGCGGTAAAAGACTTGTTGGTCTCCAACGGGGTGCTGCACCACTTCTGCGAGGCTTTACCTGTGGTTCTGGCGTGTGATGCGTCGCCCTACGGGGTGGGGGCGGTGTTGGGGCATCGGTTGCCGGATGGCCGGGAGGTTCCGGTCGCCTACTATTCTCGGACCCTGTCTTCTGCGGAGTGTAATTACGCGCAGATAGACAAGGAGGCACTAGCGATAGTGGCGGGGGTTAAAAATTCCACCATTATCTCTATGGCCGCCCGTTCGAGATCCTTACAGACCACAAGCCTCTCCTGGGCCTCCTTGCGCCCGATCGACAGACGCCGCAGATGGTCTCGCCCAGGGTTCTCCGCTGGTCCATATTCCTGGCGGGGTACTCTTACACCCTCACCCACCGCCCGGGAAAGGCCATGGGTCACGCGGACGCGCTCAGCCGCCTCCCCACTGCCCGCAACGGACCCAGACCCGGCCCCCGCCCACGTCATCGCACTCCTAGAATCGCTGCCCGATCGCCCAGTACATGTCAAGGAGGTGGCCCGCCTCACGGGCCGCGACAGGGTTCTCTGTCGGGTTTTGAACTGGGTGGGGAGGGGATGGCCGACAGCTAGACAAGACCCGGAGTTTGCGCCTTTTGTCACAAGGCGCGATGAGCTGTCGACCCATAAGGGGTGCCTAATGTGGGGAGGCAGGGTGGTCATTCCGAAACCACTACAGGAACGGGTACTGAGGGACCTTCATGAACACCACCCTGGGGTAGTCAGGATGAAGGCTCTGGCGCGGGGGTATGTCTGGTGGCCAGGGTTAGACCGGGATATTGAGGACATTGTAAAAAGGTGTCAACCCTGCCAGGCCTCCCGACCCGCACCCCCGACGGCCCCAGACAGGGCCTGGGAATCCTCTCACCGCCCCTGGTCGCGCCTGCACCTCGACTTTGTGGGCCCGTTCCAGGGGCAGCTGCTTTTTATACTTGTAGACGCCTACAGTAAGTGGCTAGAAGTAGAGCCGGTACCATCCACCTCCTCCCGGGCGGCCATCCGAGCGATGTGGCGGATTTTCAGCTCGCACGGACTCCCCGACACCCTGGTCACCGACAACGGGACGGCCTTCACGTCTGGGGAGTTCCAGGAGTTCACCCGCCAGCACGGAATTCGCCACATCAGGTCGGCCCCGTTCCACCCCGCCACCAATGGCCAAGCCGAACGCATGGTGTGGACGGCCAAAGAGGCGCTCCGTCGGACCAAAGGAACGGACTGGGACTTCAGGCTGGCGCACTTCCTGTTCGGCCAAAGAACGACGCCCCATGCGACAACCGGCCGGAGCCCGGCGGAACTATTGATGGGCCGACGCCTCACCACCAGGCTGGACCGGTTACATCCCGATCGAGCGCCCGAGCGGGAGCCCTGCACGGAAACGCCAGCGGCGGTGCGAGGGTTCTTCCCAGAGGACCCGGTGTACGCACGGAACTACGCGAGAGGGCCCCCGTGGATTCCCGCCCGAGTAGTCTGGGTCCGTGGCCCCCGGTCCTACGAAGTCTCGGTGGAAGACGGCCAGATCCTGCATCGCCACATCGATCAGCTACATCGCCGGGTGCTACCCCTGGAGCCGGATGAGGGGGAGGAGTGGGACGAGCCAGCTCAACCAGACCCGGGGGCGGACGCACCTGAGGAAATCCCTGTGGACTTCAACTCCGGACTGACAGCCACCGCAAATGACACGCCGGCCGAGATGGTGAGCCCAGCCCCGCCAACACCAGAGCGGCCACCAGTCCCCACAGCCGCCCGGGAGGCTGTCAGTTCCCCCATGCCAGAGCCCCGTCGCTCCACGCGAGAGCGGCGGCCCCCAGCTATTTGAAAGACTATGTGTGCGGGTGTTTATTGGACCAAGGGGGAGGGGTGTAATGTATCCACAGGAGAACATGGGCTCTGGACAGCCATGTGCTTGGACTGGTTCTAACCGGTCCACCATGTGGCCAGGCGAAGGGCCTGAGCTTCGCCCCGAAGGACAATGGACTAGTGGATCCTGACTCCCCTCCAATGGAGGAGCAGGAGTTAATCCAATCAATGTAAATAGCGAATCACCGGGTGGGTGTGTGTTTGGGGTGTGGGTCACTTGGGAATAAAAGCCGGCCTGCGAGCCGGCTCAGTTGTCTTGTTCTTCATCTAATAAAGTATGTGAGAGCTGAAATCACTAGTAAGTCTCAGTACTTTTCA
>JAPDNY010000010.1:27131657-27142411 GCA_029375565.1 Gekko gecko | reverse complement strand
AGAATGATTAAGAAGTCGTTTACACAGGAAAGCATCTTCTGGACCTTACACAAAGGAGACCTAGCGTCCTGAACCAGCCCTAACTCTCATGGCAATCCCTAAGGAGAGTTACACCCTTCTAAATCCATTGAGGTCAATGGACTTCAAAAGGTTTAGCTCTGCGTAGGACAGCAACACTGGCGCTGGATTTTTGTTAGTAAAGGTAACAGCTTAAAAATAGTAATTTCTGTGAATGCACATCGGGGTACAGAGAGATAAAATCCACAGAGATGCATAAAATTTGTGACTTTATATGTGCAGAGTACTAATGATCTATCTACCCAAATGACTCCTATAGGCCATTTGGGGGGAAGGGGGAACCCCTATAATTTCTGCCTTATTGATCATGCTAAACACATAAAGATTCCACGGGCACAAAATCAATGAGGCTTGATTGCTTCTCCATCAATTTCCACCCATTTGCATCAAATGAGAATTTAGACTTCCATGTTTACGGCCATGAAAGAAGTAAAATTCCTCCAAATGAAGGGGTTCTGCAGACTCAGCCATAGGCAGGAGGCCATGCCGATCTCTCGGTGCTGGTTCTTTCACTCTAAACTCCATGCAATTCTTTTCCGTGCCCTCTGCAGTCTTTTGGCATTGTTCTCTAGTGACACCGAATGTGTTAACCAAACTGCATCAGTGTTAGCAAATGTCAAACACTGAAATCTTCCTGAGCCTTAAATAGATGCACACTTGTCGGGCCTCTTCGGTGCTGACTGGAGACGGGAGCGAAAATTAATTAAAGTTAAAAATGATTAGTTAATTGAATTAATGTTTAAATAGGCGCTTGTGCGGCATTTAGGGAAGACGGCAGCAATGTAATCTCCCCACCGTAGCTGCCTTGACTGGGATTTCTAACCACTGGGTTTGCCTTTGTCTCGAGCGTAGATTAATGAAGTGACATTTCCTATTCTGTTTTATTTTAAGCAAGCAGGAGACAGCGGGACGTAATGCCTAATATATTCTGATAGCTCCCTGTGCTGTTTTGATAATGTTTTGTATTCTGCATCAACGACCCATTTGTCTTTATTTGCTCTGAGCCTCGAGAAGCTTTCAGAAGAGAGGAACAAATGTCCCAATGTCATTTCGCAATCTTAAGAAAGAGGGCAACACACACACACCCTCTACACACACATACAAACACCAAATTTCTACAATTTAATCAGCCTGTTTATTGAATCTTCAGATCAGTCATATAATGTTGAAGAGCCCATCTGGCATTCTTTATTCACCTTCCTTTCTAAATCACCTTGGCTACCTTTCAATACTGAACCCAGAGGAGAATGACACAATATGCAGCACACTGCATCACCTGGATTTTTACTTATTGTTCAGATTTTGGCCTTCCGGTGCCAGGCTGCCCTGACCTCGACGGCCCAGGCTAGCTCAATCTTGTCAGAACTCCGAAGTTAAGCAACGTCAGCCCTGGTTAGTACTCCAATTATCCTTCCCCCATATGAGAATTCTCCCCTCCCCATTAATCTCCTCCCTGGCCTTCAGGGGGCAGCACCTCATCTTCGGGTGTCTCTGAAATTGGGTCTCTCCATTCTTCTTAGAACTCTGCCTTGACTCCAGTCAGCACCGAAGAGAAATTAGAAAGGTATGCTTTGAATATCTCTCTCTCTCCCCCCCTGCAATTAGGGATGAGGTTATTCATTTTCCAAGAATGGGAGGAAGGAGGAATCATTTTTCCTCTCTTTTTAAAAAAGGAGTGCACATAATACGCTCCCATATGTGTATTAAGGGGAGGAGGGGTGTTTCTAAAAAGTTTCTGGCCTGCTCCATCACTTTTGCTTCCTCAGCACAGAATACTTTTGCTGGGTCTTGCGTTTTAGGAGGGTGACTTTTAAGTGTACCCTTTAACTCCTCTTACCTTCTCCCTTCCCCCAAATACCAGGCTGGGCAGTGGGAAGAGAATGCACACTTCCATTCTTCTACTTGGCAGCCTTCTTATTCTGCTCATTTGGGCACCCTGAATTTTTCAAACTCTCCGGCCAGTTGTGCAAGTTCTCTCTGGATGGAAAACACCTGGCTTCAGGTGTGCGGCACCATTTGCTGGTCTGCAACAAAACATCCTCCAAGTCCTGCGACTTTTCACCTGCCTGGATCAAGTGCAGCACATTGAGTGGTCTTCAGACTCGCTGTTTATATTATGTGCAATGTACGGATGTGGAGTTGTGTTGGTCTGGTCCTTGGCACTTGTCAGGAGCCTGGTTAAATCAGTTCTCAGCACCAGTCACTTCAAAGAAAGCTAACTTTATTGAGACATTGATAGATACCATACCGGACACGAGCTATTGTTAGGACTGAAGTTGAATGCGCGAAGGTTACAGATATAGTGGGTTCAAGTAAAGGCACTAAAGACCAGAACCCAATCACCCCACAGTATTTGCCCACCAGAATTAACAGTCAACTGTCCCCCTCCCACTAAGCACGTATCTCTCCCCGAGCATCGCTCCCGCCAAAACTAACAGTTGCCTACCCCCTCAGACACGTAGCCTCTACATAGCAAGGAAAACAGAACAACAGACATTTGAGAAGCCAGGGCTTTTGGTCCCACTAAGGTGACAAGCCTCTGGCACATCAAAGAGAGAGGAACCTCCTCTCTCAGTGGCAGACGAGCTGTAAAATGCATAGGGTACCTGACAGCACTGCATGATCAATGAAAGGTCAATGGGACTGGTGGCTTCTTGCTGGAGTCTGGAGGGCCATTGTGTTCTCAACACCACTGAGTTCCATCTGTGGATAACTGCCTGGTGCTTGTGTACCAAATCTGTGTCTTCTATCAAATATCCAAAGGCCTGACAGCAGTATTTGGATGGGAGACTGCTAAGTAAGTCCAGGGTCACTAGACAGAGGAAGGCAATGACAAACTACCTCCACATGCCCCTTGCCTTGAAAACCCTACAGGGACGCCATGAATTGGCTGCAACTTGATGGCTCTTTCCACCACCAATACCAGACTTCCACCAACTGAAAGTCTGTCTGGTTCATAAAGACGGGGAATTGTAAACTGTAGCTGTTGGAAAGGGGAAAAGAACCTAAGTGCTACTTGGGAACACACATTAATCTGGCTACAGAGTCAGAGCAGTTGTCTGTTAAGACAAATATTTTCTGCTCTGACTGGCAGCAGCAGTTCATGGTTTCAGGCAGAGATCTTGCACATCACCTGTCACATGACCATTTTAATTGGAGATACTGGGGACTGAACCCGGGACTTTCCATACTCAAGGCTGATCCCACACCACTGAGCTACATGAACACATGAAGAAAGCCCCAAGGACAGTATTTACTAGTCTGTTAGGGTCATCATGTCTGGGTTGTATAATTATTGGAGGTTTGGGGGGTGGATGTTGGGGAAGGCAGAGTTTGGTGAGGGGAGGGACCTCAGCCGGGTATAATGGTATAGACTCCACTTTCCAAAGCAGCCATTTTCTCCAGGGGAACTGATCTCTGCAGCCTGGAAATCAGTTGTAATTCTGGGAGATTTTCAGCCACTACCTGGATTGGGAGTCATACTAGTAATAGCACTCCAGAGGAGGAGGAGGAGGAGGAGGAGGAGGAGGTTGGATTTATACCCTACCCTTCACTCAGATCTCAGAGAGGCTTACAATCTCCTTTCCCTTCCCCTCCTCACAACAGACACCCTGTGAGGTAGGTGGGGCTGAGAGAGCTCTTTCGATGACTGCTCTTGAGGGAACAGCTCTGAGAGAACTGACCCAGCTGCATGTGAAGGAGTGCAGAATCAAACCTGGTTCTCCCAGATTAGAATCTGCGCTCTCAACCAGTACACCAAACTGGCTCTCTGTATCACCCAGTACTTGATTATTTTTTCAACTGGAGATGATGGGGAATGAAATTGGAAACTTACCTAATACAGTTAGCAGTCAGACCCCATCTCACTGAGGGGCAGTTTATAGACAGAAAACACATAAACATCCACACACACACGTGTGTGTGTGTGTGTATGACACAAAATGGATGCCGGCCAAGACAAGTCAAGACACATATGGCACTTTCATACACGCTGAATAATGCAGTTTCAATCCACTTCGGCAACTGTTTGCAAGCAGGTTTTGCCATTTCACACCATAAAATCCAGATGCAACATGCATTGAAAGTGGATTGAAAGTGTGTTATTTAGTGTGTGTGAAAGCCTCAGTTGTTTAGATGTGTGGGAAAAGAGCGGCTGACCCACCGACAAACTCCCTTCCACCCTCAAGAGAGGCACATTTCAGGAAAATGGGTCTCCCAAGATAGGTCACCTCACCTTGGCCTAATCTTGTCAACTCCCAGCCTCACTTCCCCTCACCCATTTACCCTAATTATGCAACACCTAGTCACAAAACCTGGTAGTGTTCCTGTTAGGAACTCTGAGGGTCATCAAGAAACATGAACACCTAAAGTTCTCAGGTAAATTCATCAAGGTTTTTCAAGACCATTGTTTGTCCCCAGAAAAGCAATCTAGTCATGGTTTTGGGACCAAACATGTCAGACTGCCCCAGGGAACGTTTTCCCTATAATTTCAAACATGCTGCTCCATAGTGGTGTGTGGGTGTGTGTTCTCGGTGCCATACCTCACACACCCACTTGTGTGTGGGCTGTCAGAAATGCTTTTGATGTTTCTCACTGAATCCATTGTTATGTATTCCCTACCCTGCTTTGCGCTTGCGTAGCTATGCAGGCAGAAACGTGGGAGCTTCTTCCCTGCCGCTTTTCCTTATCACGGTGGCCTTGACTGTAGGCTTTGGACTATTCTTGTGTTACTGAGAATTTTCCAGTCCTGGGAAGGCAAGGGGAGGGGGGAGTAGTCTCCCGTTCATGAAGTATATCTCCCGTCGGGAGCTTCCCGCGCGAGTGCTCAAATTCCATTTGCTAGGCGCTTTTTTGCATCACACTATAAGTTAGCTTGCATTGCTTCGCCCCCCATTCCTGACAATGACCTCCTACTGTGGGTTTTAGCAAGATAATCCAATAAAAGCCTTTCTTTGTACAAGAATGACTGGATCCACTTGTTATTGAACCTGACAGAAATTGTCAGGAATCATCATTTTCCCCCACCGCAGTATCTGCCATCTACCACGATGAGCGGAGCTGGGGGGGAACCTCAGGCGTAGTCCCAGTGACTACCACTTCGGGAACCACGGCCCCGGTCACCACCGTGGCAACTCCAGTGGTCACCACTCCGACTACCACCGTTGTTCCAGTGACTACAACTTCAGTATTAGCAGCGCCGACCCCGCAATCCGCGGCAGGATTGGTCACCCCTCCATCGATCAGCACAGTGGGAGCTTCGTACACTCTCCCAATCCATAGCCCGGCCGGGCCAACGCAGAGTCAGGGGGAGCCGTTCCAAGGACCTACGTGCCAGGGGCCCCAACACCGTGGGATAAAGGGTGACCTACCGCAGGTCACGCGATTGGACCAAAAACTTGTTGGACACTACCCAGACGACCTGGTCCATGCCGGGGAGCCAGAGCCGGGACAGCCTGTTGGATCCTAGAGGGAGTTTTGGACTGCCCCAGGGACAGATGTCTCGAGGATCTCCCAGAACAGGATCCGGTTCCGATCCAGAGGCTCGCATGGACTCTATTCAAGAGGATACCCGACGTCTGGTAAGGGACATGGGCAAACTAATGCAATCCTTACCACAGATGATGGATCAGGCAATTCGAGCCCATCCGCTGACGCAACCAAGACCAGCGCCAGCGCCTGCACCACCGGGGGCACCGGGACAGCCACCTCCTGCTCCACCAGCCCCGGGGCCGGGCCAGCCGGCACCGGCCCCACCTCCACCTGCCGGCCCGGCACCAGGACCCGGGCCAGGGCAACCAGGACCTATCCAGCCACCAGCTCTGCCTCCGCCTCAACCCCCTGCTCCAGCACCCTCCCGCAGCCAGTTCCTGCACCGATCATGGTCCCTGCTCCTCCAGTAATCCGCCCCAAGGACATGTTGGAGATCACTTTTGATGGAGATCCCGAAACTGTGTCCTTTTTCATATTGCAAGTAGGGAAATTTGTGCAGAGATGGGGCTATGTGTTCCCGGACGAGGAGCAACAGGTGGAGTTTATCGCTTCAAGGTTCCGGGGAGTGCTACCAGTTGGTACGTAGCCCTTCATGATCTGGAGGCAGCGGAGCTGGGGAATGTCGATGACTTCATGTGGGCCTTGAGAAACCGTTTCGAGGATCCGGGGGCAGCCCAGAAGGCAGAAGGCTTCCTTCGCACGTTCAGGCAAGGCAAACTCACCGTGCGGGAGTACTCAAGGGAGTTTCAAAGGCATGCGGTGAAAATTCGAGACTGGACTGATGCTCTGCTGGCTCAACAATATCGAATGGGACTAGCTGTGGATGTCCGCAATAATGTCCTCAGCTCTCAGCAGCCTCGCACTCTCCAGGGCTGGATGGAGGAGGCCGAAAAAGCTGAAAGCCGCTTGCGTGTAATGAAACTGGACCTATCTCTGGGTAACAACCGTCCGAGTCTCGCAGCAGGCCAGACCAGACCCAGACCAACCTCCACCTCGAGTGGGGTGAGAGATCAGCGCATGCGACAGGGTCTTTGCCTGCGGTGTGGAGAGAAGGGGCACTTCGCTGCATCCTGTCCGAAAGGGGATCCCAACAGAGCCCTACCACAAGAGGAGCCCAGACGATGGCCAACCCCTGCCCCAAGAAAGGGAACAGCGAAACCACGCAGCACACGAGCCCTTTTTGCCAGCCCCGACCAAGCGGATACCATGATGCTGGAGGAGGAGAGTGAGATGCAGGGAAACGAATTGGTCCTGTTTGTGAATGGCGCTACACAACAGGACCCGATACCTGAGGCGCCTAAACTGGTGAGCAATTATCCCTCTCTCTTCTTTGTGACTGTACTTGTGATGAATCCAGCGATGATGACCCATATTAGGGTTCAAGCCCTCATTGACTCAGGGTGCGGGAGGGATCTGATAAACCCATCTATGGTTATGGGGCTGGAGGCGACCGTTGTCAATTTAAAAGACCCGATAACTTTTACTCAAATGGATGGGTCACCGATGAAAGAACCATGCCGCTTTGAGACTATTCCTTTGAGAGTGGGCATTGGTGAACACTGGGAGCTACGCTCGTTTGTAATAGCCCCCCAAGCCCAGTTCCCATTAGTGTTGGGTAGCCCATGGTTACATGGTCACGATCCTTATATACTTTGGGAAGAGGGGAGCATACGATTTATCTCCCCGAAGTGTGCAGAGCATAAATGGGACCCAGGATGGAGAAAAACCCCATGCAATGATCCTCCACGGGCTTGCCTAGCCACAGAGGACCTTAATCGCATCCCCAAAGAATACCAGTATTTAACCATGGTGTTTGAGGAGGAGGAAGCAGATGAACTACCCCCCACCGTAACTCCGACTGTGCGATTGAAATCCTGCCGGGCCACAAATTACCAAAAGGAAAGATTTATGCCATGAGTCCCATAGAGAAGGAAGAACTGCGCCGATTTATCGATAAGAATCTGGCCCGTGGATTTATTAGACCAGCGTCATCCCCTTTCGCAGCACCCGTATTGTTCTGTAAAAAAAAGGATGGGGGGCTCAGACTGTGCACGGACTATAGGGGTCTTAATGCAGTATCTGCTACTAATGCCTACCCTATGCCCCTCATCAAGGACTTGTTGGCAGAGGTGGCAAAGGGGAAAGTGTTTTCTAAACTGGACTTACGGGATGCTTATTTTCGGGTTCGTATCAGGCAGGGTGATGAACATAAGACTGCATTTAATACCCCGCTGGGGCAATTTGAATATCGGGTTATGCCCTTCGGATTACAGGGGGCACCCGGAGTCTTTATGAACTTAATCAATGAAGTGTTACATCCCTACTTATTCAAGGGGGTGGTTGTTTACTTGGATGATATCTTGGTCTATACCCCAGATCAACAATCTCACACCATGCTTATGCGGGAAGTATTGGAAACGTTATTGGAAAACAAACTGTTTGTTAAGCTGTCAAAATGTGAATTCCACCAAGAGTGCATTGACTTTCTAGGGTACCGCATATCTTCCGCGGGTTAGAAATGGACCCAAAAAAGGTCCAAGATGTGTTGGGATGGGAGCCCCCAAAACCAGGCGGCAGCTCCAAAGTTTTCTCGGTTTCGCCAATTTTTACCGTCAATTCCTGCCTCATTTTGCCCAGGTGGCCCTCCCCCTCACAGAACTTCTGAAGACTAAAGGAAGAGGGGCTAAGGCTTCCATGCCCGGGGCCCCTTTGAACTGGACTCCCCAGTGTCAGGGAGCATTTGAACAACTAAAACAGTTATTCACGTCTGAACCCATACTAGCACACCCTGATGAGACAAAAAAATTCGTGGTTCAAGTAGACGCATCAGATACCGCTATGGGGGGGTGATTTTACAAGAGAATGCTCAGGGGCATCTACAACCCCTTGCCTATGTGTCCAAAAAGTTTAATGATACGGAGAGATTTTGGCCCATTTGGGATAAAGAAGCAGCTTCTATACGTTTAGCGTTAATCACCTGGAGGCACTGGTTGGAGGGGTCCCGGGTACCTTTCGAAATCTGGACTGACCACAAGAATCTTGAGGTTTTGCGAAAGCCTCGGAATTTAAATGCAAAACAATTCCGGTGGGCTGAGTTTTTCTCTAAATTTCAATTCACCCTCCACCATTTCCCAGGTAAATGTAATCATCTGGCAGATGCTCTCTCCCGCCTTCCCCAATACCTTTGTAAGAGGACAGAAATAAGAGAGTCTATGTTCACCCTGGAACAACTAGTTGGGGCAGTAGTAACCCGGAAAACCCAGCAAGCACAATTGTTAACCCCAAACCGGGGCATGACCTGGGAAAAGCAGTTTGCCACTGACATTACTAAACAAGAAGCAAGTGAATTACAAGATCGGGAAGATGTGAAATGTAATACAAATGGCTGCTGGTATAGGGGCAATAAAATCTTTGTTCCAGAAGCTACCCGAGCCCAGGTGTTGCAATCAGCTCATGACTCAAAATCTGCGGGGCACTTCGGGTATGTAAAGTCGCTACACCTATTGCAACACAGCTTCTGGTGGCCCCGAATGAAACGGGATTTATCCCTCTATATACAATCCTGCCCAACATGCAATCGTTGCAAAACTAGACCAGGAAACCTCCAGGTCTTTTACAGCCTTTACCCACCCCGAGCCGACCCTGGGAAGTGATCTCCATGGACTTTATCACTGATCTTCCCCCCAGCAAACATATGACAGTCATTTGGGTGGTAGTGGACTTATTTTCTAAACAAGCTCACTTTATACCATTTGCTAGCCTGCCGACGGCCAAGGTCCTGGCCAAAGCATTCCTCCAGCACATTGCCAGGCTACATACATTGCCGCTCAAAATAATCTCCGACAGGGGGTTCAATTTGTGTCAAAACTGTGGTCGGAGTTGATGACCCCAATGGGTATTGAACGCGCTCTCAGTAGTGCCTATCACCCAGAAACCGATGGGCAAACAGAAAGAGTCAACCAAACACTCGAGCAATGCTTAAGGTGCTTCACTAACTATCAACAAGACAATTGGGTAGATTTATTACCGCTAGCAGAATTTGCGTACAACAACTCATGGCATGCTTCAACGAATATGTCCCCCTTCAAAGCTGCCATGGGTTATGACAGCCCCCTCTTCCATTTCTGAAGCCCGGCGAGGCTGGTGGAAAAGCCACAACATGGTGTAAAGCTTTTCAGGAATCCTGGCCCCTAATCATTGAGACATTAAACGAGGCCAAGGCACAATACAAAAAACAAGCAGACAAAAAGAGGGTGGGTGGCTGGAATCTGCAACCGGGAGACTCTGTCTACCTTTCTACCAAGAACTTAAGGCTGACACAACAATCCCGGAAACTTGCTTGGAAATATATTGGTCCATTCAAAGTAGTATGATGTATAAATCAAGTGACAGTACAACTAGATTTGCCTAAATCTCTTAAAGCAATATATCCAATTTTCCATTACAGCCTCCTCAAACCAGCATTACCCCCGACTAAATGGCATCCTGAGCTTCCAGCACCTCCCCCACCACTGATGGTCGACGATGAGGAGCATTATGAAATCGCTAACATTTTGGACTCTAAGATTCTCCGTGGACAACTGCTGTACCTTATTGAATGGGTACACTTTGGGCCTCAACACAGGGAGTGGGTGAAAGTGTCTGATATCAATGCACCTGATCACCTGAAGGAGTTTCACACCCGCTACCCGAATAAACCTGGGGGCCCTTCATTCTCTCCTTCCTGAGTGGTGGGTGGGTGGTATTTTGGGAAGGGCAGAATGTCAGAAATGCTTTTGATGTTTCTCACTGAATCCATTGTTATGTATTCCCTACCCTGCTTTGCACTTGCGTAGCTATGCAGGCAGAAACGTGGGAGCTTCTTCCCTGCCGCTTTTCCTTATCACGGTGGCCTTGACTGTAGGCTTTGGACTATTCTTGTGTTACTGAGAATTTTCCAGTCCTGGGAAGGCAAGGGGAGGGGGAGTAGTCTCCCGTTCATGAAGTATATCTCCCGTCGGGAGCTTCCCGCGCGAGTGCTCAAATTCCATTTGCTAGGCGCTTTTTGCATCACACTATAAGTTAGCTTGCATTGCTTCGCCCCCATTCCTGACAATGACCTCCTACTGTGGGTTTTAGCAAGATAATCCAATAAAAGCCGTTCTTTGTACAAGAATGACTGGATCCACTTGTTATTGAACCTGACA
>JAPDNY010000010.1:27105362-27123395 GCA_029375565.1 Gekko gecko | reverse complement strand
GGGCTTCCGGTCGGAGTAAAATGGCGAATTGACACACTTTGCGAGTTGTGCAGAGTGTACTGCGGTATCTGACGACAGTCATCTGGCCCAGCGCAGCACTCCCCAGGTGGGGGGGTGGCAAGCAAGTAGCCAAGCCAGAGGGGGAGTTGAGATCGGTGTGGATAAGCTTCGGAGGAAGCTTGTTTACACTTTGATCTCCTTCCGTGAAGAGGGCAGTTGCAAATCAGCACTACAGATACCAGCTGGGCTGAGAATTCAGCATAAATTCGCCATCTACCGATCTCTTTAACATCAAGTTCAACATCGATTACAGAAGAAGCACCGCGAAACCCCGAGATTACAAGCAAGGTAACAAACGAATAAGCGCTTACCGGTTTAAAGAAGAACGCGAAATTGAAACGTACGGATAAGCGTAGAAACCTTTAATGAACTATTCCGCTTGATTTAAAAGTAAAACGAAAGCTTTCCTTTAGAGAAAACGGCTGAAAAGTGACTTTGTTTTGCATTCCTGTGGTCAGTCAAGTCTAAACTTTACGTAGCAGAAAGCGAAACTAACTGTGACTCTATGATACAGGAAGTAGGCTAGAGTGGACGTTTTAGAGGTTGTTGTGCCGGAAACAGACGGACGTTTGAATGTGTGACACCACCTTTACCGGAAGTTGGATTACAGAGACGGACAGATAAACAGGAAGTCTGGAAGGAGCCTACTCTAGCCGGAAAATCATAGAGAAATTGCGCCCGACATTTTGAGGAGGACTAAATTTTAAAAAGTTATTTTTAAGCCGAAAAAGCGCTGATACAAGTTATAAAGGTGGCGATTTGGCTTGAAGATTGCTAATATAAAGATTGATTAGCACTGAAGTCGCTTTCAAGACGGATTTGAGGTCAAGACCTAGAGCTGCTTCATCACCTAGTCCAAGAATGACTGCAAAGGAAAAAAAGAGTGGCAAGCGGCTATGGAAGCGATGGAAAAACGGATGACCGAAGTGGTGCAGAATCTTGGAAAACAAATAGAATCACAGCTGCAACAACAATTGCAACAACAGCTGCAAATACAACTGGAGCAAATAGAACAAGTGCAAGTCCAAGTACAGAAAAAAAATATGGAAGAACTGAAAGAACTGGTACTAACAGAAGTGTCAGGGATTAAAAAAGATACAGAAGAAGTTAAGAAAGAGGTCAAAAGTCTGGTGACAAAATCTGAAGAAATGGAACAGAAGGTTAAAAAAACCCTGTTAGAAAATACAAGACTGGAGTCCATGATGGAATATAGAGCTACTCAGAATCATCTGAGATTGGAGAGGGATAGAAGAGGAGGAAGATCAGGATCTACGGGCTCTAGTAATCAATACATTGACAACTTATGTAGGGGAAGATGTTGGAGATTTGGATTCAGACTTTGACTTGATTTACAGAGTAAACTCAGCTTATGCCAAGAGAAAGCAATTACCCAGAGATGTGATTGTTCAATTCGTGACAACAAAAATGAAGGAAGATGTTTTCAAGAAACAATTCACACAACCGTTGGAAATTAATGGAAAAAAAATAATAATTCTGAGAGAAATTCCGAGATCGATCTTACAAGACAGAAAGAAATTCAAGAAATTGACAGACAGACTAAAAGAAATGAATATCAGGTTCAGATGGGAGATTCCATATGGACTTTCATTTGTGTACAATTCAGTGAGATCTACTCTTAAATCTGAAGGAGACTTATACAGATTTAAAGAGAACAATTTTGATGATTTTAAAGATATTTAATTCAACACAATTATGGATTACAAATTTTTATCTTGGAACGTAAATGGACTAAATTCACCAAATAAAAGAAGATTAGTGAATCATTGGCTGGAGAAACAAAAATGTAACATAATTTGTTTACAAGAAACACATATCAGAAAACAAGATAATAAATACTTGATTAATAAAAAATTGGGAGAAGAATTTCATTCCTCAGCAACTAATAAGAAAAAAGGAACAGTGATTTATGTTTCAAAAGAATTGGATCCTAAAAAATCTTCTCAGATAAAGAAGGAAGATATGTTGGCGTGGAAATATTGATGAACAGAAAAAAGACATTGCTCGTAAATATATATGCACCCAATGGTGCAAAAGAGACTTTCTTCAATGACTTGACTAAAGAGTTGGATTGTTTAAATTATGATCAAATAGTCCTTGCTGGAGACTTTAATGGTACAGTGAATAACATATTGGACAGAAAATCCAAAGCAAGTGGAGAGACAATTGGAAAGCTACCAAAAAATTTCTTTCAATTGATGAAGCAAGAGAAACTGGAAGACATTTGGAGGAAGTGGAATCCCAAGACTAAGGATTACACGTTTTATTCTAATAGACATAACTCCTTTTCCCGAATTGACATGATTTGGATGTCAGAGGAGATGGCGCAAAAAACTTATAAAATACAAATTTTACCGAAAACTAATTTTGATCATAATCCCTTACTCTGGATATCTAAAGAAAAAACTAAACAACTATATTGGAGAATTAATGAGGACTTACTGGATCAAAAACTAATCAATGAAACTTTAAAAAAAGAAACGAAAAGTTTTTTTGAATTGAATTTAAATAAAGGTACGGATATACAAGTTGTATGGGATGCGTACAAAGCGGTAATGAGAGGTATGCTTATCTCTCTGAACTCCAAGGACAAAAAGCAAAAGATGCAACAACAGAAAGACCTTTATGAAAAAATTCGACAAAAAGAAAAGGAATTAAAGAAAAGACCAGGGAAGAAAAAGATTATTAAAGAGATCCACTTTCTGCAAGATCAGCTGAATGTTTTATTAAACAGAGAATTATATTGGAATCTGAAGAAATTACAGCAAAAAGCATTTGAGGGTGCAAACAAACCAGGAAAGTTTTTAGCGTGGCAATTGAAAAATAGAAAAGAAAGGAATTTTATATCTAAGATTATTGAAGATGGAAAGGATGTTATGAATTTGAATGGTATAAAAAGAGCTTTCTTCAAATATTACGCCAAATTATTTAAAAAGAAAGGAATTGATCAACAGAGAATTAAGAAATATTTGGAGACTATTGAAGTTCCAGAGCTGGGAAAACAAATTAAGGAATCATTAAATGGTTTAGTAACGAAAGAAGAAGTGACAATGACGATAGAAGATGCAAAGTTGGGCAAAGCTCCAGGACCAGATGGCTTCACAGCAAAGTTCTACAAGAAATTTAAAGAGGAGCTAACCCCCATTTTAGTACTTCTGTCGAATGAGATAAGAAAGACTAAACGGATCCCAGATTCATGGAAAGAAGCAAATATTTCATTGATACCTAAAGAAGGTTTGGATTTGACTCAAGTAAAGAATTATAGACCAATATCGCTATTAAATAATGATTACAAATTATTTGCAAAAATAATTTCGGAGAGATTGAAAAAATATCTGAAAGATACTATAGCGGAAGAACAAGCCGGATTTTTACCAAATAGACAAATTAGAGACAATTTAAGAGTGGTGATAGACGCAATTGAATACTATGACAAGCATCCAGAAAAGAAGTTGGATTCCTCTTCCTAGATGCGGAAAAAGCTTTTGACAACTTAAATTGGGAGTTTATGCTGCAAGTTATTGAAAAAATGGACATTGGACAGTTCTTTTTAAACATGATTGTGGCAATATATTCAGAACAAAAAGCGGCTTTGAATATAAACAAAGAAAGGACGGATTTTTTCCAAGTTCAAAAGGGAACACGTCAAGGCTGCCCGTTGTCCCCGTTGCTGTTTATTTGGATGTTGGAAATATTATTGACAGCAATAAGAAAAGATAATAGTATTGAAGGACTTTCAGTGAAAGGATTCGTATATAAATACAGGGCATTTGCAGATGATGTGATGTTTATGATTCAGGATCCTATTGAGAAAATACCACATCTGATGGAGAAAATTGAAGAATTTGGCTCAGTTGCGGGTTTTTACGTTAATAAAAACAAAACTAAGGTGATGTGTAAAAACATGACGAAGCAAAGACAAATAGAACTTCAAGAGAAAATCCAATGTGAAGAAGTTACAAAGACTAAATATCTAGGAATTGAATTAACCATGAAAAATATTGACCTGTTTAAAAACAATTATGAAAAGGTGTGGCACAGGATTCAGCAAGACATGAAGAAATGGGACACTTTGAATTTATCATTGATGGGAAGAATCGCAACTGTAAAAATGAATATCTTACTGCGTTTGGTGTTTTTATTTCAGACCATTCCAATACTAAAACAAAGGAAAGTATTGGATTCGTGGCAGAAAGAATTATCCAAATTCGTATGGGCAGGAAGAAAGCCAAGGATCAAAATGAAAATTTTATGCGACGCAAGAGAGGAGGCCTACAACTACCAAATTTAAGACTGTATTATGATGCTGTCTGTTTAACATGGTTGGAACAGTGGATTAATCTTGAGAATAAGAAGCTATTGGCTTTAGAAGGGCATGATAACAAATTTGGATGGCATGCATATTTATGGTATGGAAAAGTAAAAATGGACAAATTTTTTAAACACCACTTTGTAAGACGATCACTGTTCGAGACATGGATGAGATATAGAAAATTCTTCTCAGAAGAAAGACCATTTTGGATAGTACCAGCTGAAGTGATTAACCCACATTCAAGAAATCAAGGGTTAGATTGGCTACCTTACAAAAATTAGAAGGGAAAAACTTTGTGTTACAAGATAGATTTGATGTCGAATTTGAATATGATTGGTTGAAATACAGACAGATTTATGATTTATTTAAGACCGATAAAAGAGAACATGGTTTCAGAGAAAAGAACATTGAAATTGAAACTGTATGGCTTGAGAAAGGTAAAAAAATGATTTCTAAACTGTACAAGGTTTTATTGAAATGGTACACTGAGGATGAAACTGTAAAAGAGCAAATGATAAAATGGGCTGTAAATGTTAATAATGAGATATTAATGACATCCTGGGAATATTTGTGGAAAAAGTCAATGAAAATTTCAACTTGTGTAAATGTTAAAGAGAATTGTTATAAAATGATGTACAGATGGTATATGACGCCTAAAAAAATTGCTATTATAAATGAAAGTATGTCCAACAAATGTTGGAAATGCAAGAAACATGAAGGGTCTTTTTACCATATGTGGTGGACATGTGATAAAGCAGTAAAGTATTGGACTGAGATCCACAATGAGATACAAAAAATTTTGAAATGTACTTTTAAGAAAGACCCACAGATGTTATTGTTAGGTCTTAAAATGGAAGAAATAAATGTAGCCAAGAGAACACTACTATGGTACTTGATTACAGCAGCTAGACTGATTTTTGCTCAATGTTGGAAACAAGATAAAGTACCTGAAACATGGGAATGGATTAAAAAGACGTTTTTGGCAGAAATGGACAAATTAACAAGAAAGTTAAACAACGAAGAAGATGAAACTTTTTTTGAAGACTGGAAAGACTTTCAAAAATACTTGTTGAAAAATTGGGACATTAAACGTGGTTTGATTTGCTTTGATAGTTATTAAGAAGAAAATGAAAGAGAATTAGATTTTTGAATTGTTACCGTTTGTAAGAGAAAAGAAGTTTAGAAGTAATTGTAACAGAATAAGAGAGACATTAATGGGGTTGGAGCAGTGCGGGAAGCCTTGTTTGGGGGGGGAGAAGGGAAATAAGAAAAATGGATATGTAGGTAGGTTTAAATTGTATGAACATGTGATATATCCAATAATAAACTGTATTTACCAAAAAAAAAAAAGATGTTTTTCTTTCTTGGACAGTGGCTTTTTGGGGTAGGATGAGGTTGAAACAGAAGAGAAGGGAACATGGCATTACATAATGTTTGGCTTGGCAAACCAAAATACATCTCATTCATAGGAGAAATACAGGAAACCGTCAGGAGAAAAGCCATCAAAGCTTCAGAAATGCCCAAGAGAGTTCTGAAACCAAACTGATTGTCTAAGATCCAGTGCCAAAGGCACCCTTGGTGGACATGGATTTATGCCTTGGAAGGTATAGATCCAATAGTAGTAGTGAGATCTGCATGACACATTCAGTAGATAATCACTTGATTTTAAGCCGATGCAAAACATCAGCCATAAAATCATAAGCCTTCCTATAAGCTGAACCTTTGTGTCTGTGTTGAAGTTACCCAAAACAGTGGATTGGATTCCATGGGTCTCTTCAGTTAGTAGCAGCACCTTCCTCTGGGTAGCCTCAAAGTTATTTTGATGAAAAGGTTTGCAAGAGTTTTTCCTGTGCTATGGGCTACATTGTACACAGGTTCCTCATCAACAGATGCATACAAACAGAATCCCCAGAATATTCCATGTGTTCAAAACGAGGAATTCACAAAGCATATTGGGTAACTTGGCTCTGGATACATTTTGATAAAATAAACTTGGTGCAACTGGAGGTTTTAAGCTGCAGTTAAATAAACTAATTAAATGGAACTTTATGGTCCTTTTCCGATAGGTACAAAGAAGCCGTCTTGGCCTATGAAAATGCCAAGCAGTGGGACAATGTTATCCGGCTATATTTGGATCATCTTAACAATCCTGAAAAGGCTGTTATCATTGTCAGAGAAACCCAGTCTCTCGATGGAGCCAAGATGGTGGCCAGGTAACTGTTATCTATACAACCTAGTTGTTCAAACTATTAACAGACTTATATTTTTATCCATACACAGCTATAATGGCCAGGTTATAAATATAAACAGCCTGAATAAGGGTGTTAATGATAGAACAGTTTAGAGGTCGTTAATTCATAGGGTCACCATAAGTCAGAAGGACTTGACAGCACTACACACGCACGCGCACACACACACAAATATAAAGCACAAAAATAAAGGCATTCTTGTGTCATTTTTAATGTCTTAATTTGTTAAAGTGGGCTCTAGCGCACAGTTCATCAGGTAAATGAAGTTACATTTGCAGAAATGGATAAACATACATGGTACAGAACAAAAACATTGTAACCAGATGTGCTCAAAAGGCCATGAAAGGCATTTTTTTTTACATTTCCATGTAATGCAGTACTAGTAATAACATACTTTTATTAAACTAATTAAGGTGAAGAGAATTTCATCTCGACAGATGTGTTGATGACTACAATCAGACTTTCAGATAAATTCTAATTTAGCAAGTTCCCTGTAAGCTAAATATGAGCAGTCAGTGTGATGCAGTGGCAAAAAAAGGCTAATTTGGTCTTGGAGTATATCAGAAGAGGCATAACTTCCAGATCTCAAGATGTCATTGTCTCGCCGTACCCCGTATTCTTCAGGCCACACTTGGAATACTGTGTGCAGTTCTGGAGGCCTCACTTTCAAAAAGGATGTAAACAGAATAGAGTGGGTACAAAAGAGAGCAATGAGGATAATCAGGGGCCTGGAGATCAAGCCCTATGACGAAAGGTTGAGGGACTTGGGAATGTTCATTCTGTAGAAGAGGACGTTGAGGAGGGGGACACAATTGCTCTCTTTAAGTATTTGAAAGGCTGTCACTGAGAGGAGGGCAGAGAACTGTTCCTGTTGGCAGTGAGGACAGGACTTGTAATAATGAGTTTAAATTACAGTCAAAAAGGTACCAGCTGGATATTAGAAAAAAAATTTTATAGTATGAGTAGTTCAGCAGTGGAATCAGCTTCATAGAGAGATGGTGAGCTCCCTCTCATTGGTAGTCTTCAAGCAGCGGCTGGACAAACAGTTGTCAGGGATGCCTGAGCAGGGGGATTGGACTAGATGGCCTGTATGGCCCTGTCCAGCTCTGTGATTCTGCAGAGAGCAAATGGTGATATGTGTGCCAAAAAGAGACTCATTCCCACTACTGTTTCTGCTGCCACGCAGAGGAAGAAAGTCAAGTGGCAGTAGTTGCCCCTGGCTGTCATTGCTCACACATCCATGCAACTGAGTGAGTGAACAGCAGTGATCCCTTTGAGCAGATGTTGCTCATTCACTTACCTGTATTTGACTCTTCTGGGCCCTGGTGCTGGGTGGAGAAAGGAGTAGAGCGCAATTCCTTTGTACTCCTTCAAGCTCTATCAGCACTACCAAGGCTAAGTAGGGCACAACAGAGCTGTGCTCCACTGTCTCCCTGGGTGCCACTTCCACAGGAAATGTGAGATCCTCTTAGAGACCTCTGTGATGTCACAATGGCCTCTGTCGGAATCTTCAGTTTCCTGTAGGATGGACACTTGGGGAGGAAGCAGAGTGTGGCTGTTTCACCCAGCTTTTTAATCTTTCTCATACCGGCAGGACTTGAAGGAGTGTGAAAGAGTCACACTGTGCCCTCCTTTACCAGGTGCTTTTGTGGTGTGGAGGGCCCCTGACTCTCATTTCACTTTCTCCCCTGCTCTGGAGCTGGAGCTGGCCCTGCTCCTATTTGAAGTTCCTTTTTTATAAAATGGTATCTTTAATTCAAACAAATCAAGGAATTGTTTGTTTTCTTTCAGATTCTTTTTGCAATTAGGTGACTATGGTTCTGCCATCCAATTTTTGGTCATGTCCAAATGTAATAATGAAGCTTTTTCTCTGGCCCAGCAGCACAATAAGATGGAGATTTACGCCGACATAGTTAGTAAGTATTGCAGCCCAAGAATAATATTTATAGTTTGTCACCATGTTACCAGTACCTAACTTGGATAGCCCAGGCTAGCCCAATCGTGCCAGATCTCGGAAGCTAAGCAAGGTCGTCCTTGGCCAGCATTTGGAAGGGTGGCCTCCAAGAAATACTAAGGGCATGAGGCAGAGGCAGGCAATGGCAAGCCACCTCTGAAACATCTCTTGCCTTAAAAACAAGTCTAGCTCACCACCTAGTCATGTGTAATGCTAAAGAGCTAGAACTGCTGGCTGCCAGACAATCCTAGGATCTCCTGGCTATTCTACACACAACATATGATAATTATTAATTATTATTACAAGTACATAATTCTTTGTCTGTCTTCCACCTAACATGTTTTTTTAATTATGGAAAACCTTAAATTACATTGTAAAATGTAGTAATTGACAGTAAAGTGAGAGTAGTTTGTATATTGTTTTAACATTGATGGAACCCGCCCCGAGCCTGCTTGCAGGGAGGGCAGGATACAAGTTTGAAAAAATTAATAAATAAGAACAACATGAAATAGAAGCCAGTTGGTTCCTGCAGCTTGATTCGAGTCCTGGAGACCAACAAATTTTAAGGGATCTGAGCTTTTTGAGAGTCAAAGCTCCCTGTCATCATTCCTACTCCCAAAATTCTTGTTGGCCTCGAAGGCTTTTCTGCACTTTAATTTAGCTGTTCTTCTGCAGACCAATCCAGCTACCCTCTGAAAATATCTACTTGGTTCCTGCAGGTTTTCAAATCACAAGAGAAAAAAAGCAAGACTTAATGGAATTGCTTCTCTGTTGAGAGGGCTCCTCAGACAAGAATTTTGACTTTTTATTTATTCCAAATGTTCATTTGTTTCAGGTTCCGAGAACACTACTAATGAAGACTATCAGAGTATTGCCTTATATTTTGAAGGGGAGAAAAAGCATTTTCAGGCAGGGAAGTTCTTCCTTCTGTGTGGTCAGTATGCCCGGGTTAGTATTGAAGAGTAAAGACAGTCTTACCAGGTCAGCTGTTTTCTAGCCCTGCATTGTGTCTTTAACAGCAGCTATTCTGGGATGCATAAGGGATTGTGTAACTACTAAATCTAAACATGGGGGTATATCCTCAGGATATATCTGTGCTTTGAACTATGTTGAGGTGTCCCCATCAAAGTTTAACAGCATAAAAAACATCACTGAGTCCTTTGGATGGGATTTACTATTCAAAATGTTTGCTGGAGGCAGCAAGTTGAGAAGTGTATTGGTGGTTATGCAGTTAAACAAATCTTTAGGCTTCTCACCTGCTGAAGCCACTGTACTCAAAGAATCAGGAGCAGCTGTAGATGATTTAGATTACAACATAGTTTGTTTGTATTATACAGTTAAGAACATAAGAGTAGCCATGTTGGACCATCTAGTGTAGCCTTATTAATTTTTTTACACACTGACCAACCAGGTGGTCCCGCAGGCCTACAGGCAGGGCACGGAGGCCAAAGCTTCCTCTGTTGTTGTCCCCCAGGACTGGCATTCAGAGAGTTACTGCCTGTGAATGAGGAACTTGAAGATCAGTGATTCGTGAAGCAGAAACAGTATTGGGGAATTATGTTAATGTTCTGTGTTCCTGGTACTTTTCTGCATTTCTTTACCATTTGAAATCTTCCAGCCTAGCTAGCCGACTGCTAACCTATGAATAAATATTTTATGAAAACCAGTGCAGAAACACTTATGAACACAAAGCATATCTTCAAATACTACGTTGTTTCCTCTAAGAATAAAACGAAGGCTATACAAACAGTAACTTGTTTATGAAATGTTAATGCTTTGAATGTTACATGTGCTCTTTTCAGGCATTAAAGCACTTTCTGAAGAGTCCAAATACAGATGATAACATGGCTATAGAAATGGCAATAGAGACGGTAAGAAACTTCATTTGGCAAAGGAAGGAGAGACAGTGACTGTTACAAGAATTCTGAAATCTCTTTAATGTATAATGATACAGTACCAAAGTAACTGAATTATATTATTCCTATTCCAAAGTAAGAATATTTTAAGCATACTAAATATTCACTGAGTTGGGTCTTTCATCATAGTATAATTATTTGCAAGTATGGAAGTTGCAGATCCAAGATTCCATGTTAACCGTAGCTTGCTTGTAAATATTGTTTGTTTCATGGGGTCTTATTTGTTCTCTCTTTGAAATACGTTATTTTCCCAACAGGTGGGACAAGCAAAAGATGAAGCTCTGACTAATCAGCTCATAGACTACCTCATGGGAGAGAGTGATGGAATACCAAAGGTACTAATTTCCACACACCATCCTTTGTTCAGTATAACTTAATCCTTTGGTAGCCCTTGAATGCTTTCCAGCTAAACATGATAGCCAGTCTAGATTTTAAAAGACACTCAGTACCTGTAGCTGAGGAAATGTGTCACTTCAGACTGTAGGTGGAGGTTCATACGATTGAATCACATGCACAGTATCAATGGGTTGGATCCTGTGTAGCACCTACAGAAGGTACTGGCAGAGACGAATCTTCCTTGCCTTCCACCAACAACCACCTCTGGGCGGCCAGATGCTGACAATGAGGCTTGGGGAATCCACATGAATTAAAAACCATGCAACATGGGTGGCTGTCGGGGAGAGAAGGAAATGAGTGAAATTGCCCCCTCTGTGTGTGACATCAGTGAAGCTCCTTGCACCTAGGGAAGGCTTCTTACATAAGAGAAAATAAGTATGTGGGATCCAGCCCACAGCACTGATTTCATTTAAGGGTTCTCCTGAAATGCTACTTCATCCTATATTCATCTGATTCCCTACTTTTTTTTTGCCATTAGTACTTTGCCAGGTGCTCGTTTCTCCCTCTCCCCCACTTCTATGTACAGGGTTGTTTATTTCTTCTGATAAGACTCCAGTGATACATCTCTACATTTATTTTGTCCTTCTTTTATATATTAATTCTTTTATATCTATATATATAGCCATGCAATATTTATAATTTCAGTAGTTCTTTTAATAGATACTGTTCACATCTTCATTCTCACTGTGCTTTTGCATGTAAGACAAGTTATAGAACCACAGAGTTGGAAGGGGCCACACAGACCATCTTTGTCCAACTCGCTGCTCAATACAGGATCAGCCTAAAGTATCCCTGATGAATGTTCCTCCAGATGCTGCTTGAAGACTGCCAGTGAAGCTATATATACAGTGTTACTTTCTTAAAAAGTAGTGCTCTGTCTTGCTATATTTAAAGAAATTTAAAATTAGATTTTTAGTAAGCCATTAATTTGTCAATTATTAGTAGCTTTTGCACCTTTTGAGAGCTTATCCATGTCTTCCAGTACTTAACATATACAGATCTTACTGCTAAAATGAAATAGCAGGTTATGTAACTTCTCAAAAATATTAAGGTACTTAAGTACACTTAGAAATCTAAATATTACGTAATATCTAGCATGCCTTGGAGCACATATTTAGCATCTTCCGAAAGGTATAGTAGGCATTGCTACATAACCCTCGATGTGGGGGGAGGGGGAATCAAGTCTACAGCACCAGCACTATATAGAATCTGATTTTATACATATTAGAGATTTTTCACGTGGGTCAGATGTTATGGCATAGCCATTTTAAACCCAGTTGCTCTAGTGTTCAACCTCTTTGGCATTTTTAAAAACAAATAAACCTTGCAGGAAGCTCAGATGCCTATTTACCTTGGCAGAAAGAACTAGGCTTCCATATCTGCACAGCATAGAGTGGTATCAAATGACTAAAAGGTTTAAATTAACTTGTAAAGTGTTAATACAACAAGCGGATTTGGAAGTCCAGGAGTATTGTGCAATTCTCAGGAACCATGACTAGTTGCAGCTCATGGTTGAGTGTGTACACACAGTGGCATACCTGGGTTTTGGGAAATGCTTTGGTGTTGTAAAAAAGAAAACTTTGTGGTACTTTATGTAACCATGCTCATTGCCATTTTTAACAACATAATAAGTTGCTCCATGTCCAGTTTTTTTCATTTAAAACCTGTCTCTTCTTGTTCTGCTTTATTGCATCTGCCATAGTCTGTTTCTGTGAGTAACTTTTTTCACTGTAATCAGTCGTAGTTGCATTTGTTAAATTAAAAAAAATTCTGAAGGATCAGGGCTACAGACAATTGTAGTCATTGTGAGGCAAGTTAACTATTAAACTGTTCAGAAAAGCTCATCCATCCCTTTAAGAATTGTTAGTCAAATATGGAACATGCTATTATATCCTGATAATAAATTTTCTTTAAAAAAGAAAAGAAAAGCTCATCGATCCCCTCTGCTTCTTAGGTTCTTTTAGAATACTAGAACTTTGCTGCCTTCATTCGTTTTTGACCAAAATGTATTTAGAGCTTTTTCCGTCTTTGATAACAATACAAGAGGTCTTGTATTTTTTTTAAAAAAAGACTTCATTTAAGTTACTAATCTATGCTGCGATAGTAGCATCCTGCAGTGTTTTGTCACTCTCAAGTTTCATTTATTGAACTTAAATACAAAGGTTTAGCACTAATAGATCTGGTTAGAATAAAGTTCTGAAAATGTTATATTCTATTCAAAAAGTTTTGATTTTGTTGTTACTATCGTTAGAAAGCAAAAATTGTTATTACTACTGTCATTCAAAAGCTGCAACTTGAAAATCCATATTTAAAATTTGAGGGGGAGCTTTGATTTTCTTTTAGAACAATGACAGCATGCATCTTTGACTAGGAAGTAATTCCAGTGGACTTCACTGATTAGGAGGGAGAGAGAGAGAGTGTGTGTGTGTGTGTGTGTGTGTTGAAATGCATCATCCAGGCCCTATGGAGATACTACAGGCCTGTATACAGTAGGGACTGGAGTTGATCTGGATGCTAGATCAGTAGTGGAACAGGCGAATGGAGCAAGGGCCCCCTTTGCACTTCCAACTCCTAGACAGAGAGGTTGCTCTTAAAAGCCCCAAATGCTTATAAACTGTTAGGCTCAAAGAGTGGTTAAAATCCCAGCAACTATATGTTACTGTTTATTCTCCTGAAAGATATCTTATTTTTTGTTCTAATCAAGGATGCCAAGTACCTGTTTCGATTGTACATGGCGCTAAAGCAATACCGTGAAGCTGCCCGTACAGCCATAATAATTGCCCGAGAAGAGCAGTGTGCAGGTATGGCACTTCGTGCTCCCAGTGATGGGGCTGGTTCATTTCTGTTGTGGTTGGGTGCTTCTCTTACTCTTGAGCAGATGAGTGACTAGAGGGAGGCAATAGGTGGAGGAGGAAAGGGGAGAGAGTGTATCTTCGACACGTTGCCTCACTTCCACGGAACCTAGAACTGGCTGGAGGAGGTGTGAGATTTGTGGGAGTTGCTGTCCCCCCTTTCCATCAGTTGTCCTCCCTGTGCCACAGGATCCATGCCACATCCATTCTGTAGTCTCACCCCTGCCTAGAAAGCAGATTGCTCAGGATGGCATTGACAACAGTGTTTCATTTTTCCTAAACAGTTGGGTCTAGATTCCCTGTATGCTTAACCCTGTAGGAGCTCTCCCAGTCTTTAAGGACTGCCAGTAAGGGCCCTGTATGCTTAACCCTGTAGGAGCCCTCCCAGTCTTTAAGGCCCTGCTCAGAATACCATGTTGGAGGGGGTGCCAATTCACCTTCACCAGGAGCAGGGCATTTCCAGTTGCCCCAGAACTCTGGAATCCAAGGCTGGATCCAGACTAAATTGGCAGTTTTCACCGATTCCCCATTCCTATGACAGAACCCCCTCAATTTTGTTACTCCAGGTCCTGCATCCCCTCAGAAGCAGCATTCAATGGAGATCAGTGGGAGGGGAGGCAGTGAAATTCCATTGCACTGAAAATTAAGTCTGGATCTACCCCTCAGCTTCCTTCCTCATTTGCTTCTTCTTTTATTTTGTTATCAGATTATTGTTATTTTCATGTAATAGATTTTACACATTAATGTGATAGGTAGTGCAGGAACCAGTCAAGCACAAATGAAGGTGACTTTTTCCATTACTGAAATTTAATCTGCCTTAAATATAAATAGCCTATTTGAATAGGTTTATAGATTACGCCATACAGTTATACGTTTTGAATGTTCAGTAACCAAATTTATGTATAGACTTATTTAAAAATTGGCAGTTAAATACTGATTCATCTTTTTTTGAATTAATGAAATCCTCATCTTTCTCTTTTTTGAAACCTTGGTTTCAAAACTTTCTACATGCTAATTACTTCATTATATGTAGAAGTCATGTGCCTTTTTATGTCTTGTCTCACATAGCTTGGTCCCTCAGTGTCAAACAAAATTGTATCAGAACACAAAGTTTGAGTCCAGTGGGGCACCTTTAAGACCAACTAAGTTTTACTCCAGGTATAAGCTTAGGTGTGCACACATCTGAAGAAGTGTGCACGCACACAAAAGCTTATACCCAGAGTAAAAGTTTATTGGTCTTAAAGGTGCCACTGGACTCAAACTTCATTCTGCTGCTTCAGACCAACATGGCTACCCACCTGAATGTAAATCAAATGTATCTAATTCATCTCAAAGAAGATCAGCTAGAATACACTGAAGGGGACCAAGTCATTGCTGGAAGAAAAGTGTTTTTCAGAAGTTTTACTATTGTATCTACTTTCTTTTTAAGGGAACTATCGAAACGCTCATGATGTTCTCTTCAGTATGTACTCAGAACTGAAAACACAGAAAATTAAAATACCTTCTGAGATGGCTACAAACCTTATGATTCTGCACAGCTATATTTTAGTAAAGGTAATCCATTGAAAATGTAGCTGTAGAGGATAACTATGCACAGAACTGTGTAACCCTATGTGCGTTGTGTATTGATTGTACCTACTGCTCTTTGTTAATAACTCACAGCAATGGAATTCATGTGCCATTGTAAGTAAAAATATGCGATCACACTGGGAAAACATGTTAGTGGAAAACTCTTCATTGCGTAGTTCAGAGAGTCGCCGAGTGACTCAGCATAGCCTATTTGAGGGTCAGTGTACATAAACAGACAAAAATGAATTTTATTAATTCATACTGTATTAGTGTGGAGGTGATAGAAAGGATGTCTGAGTGTTGTAACTGTGTCCGTGAGGGACCTCTTCACAGTGGGAAGTATGTGTACTTGGCCTTGAGTACCAGACACTGCTAGATAATGTAATCGTAGGCTTGCAGGTGCTGGGGGAGGGGTAGTGAAGCACCATAGTTTTTGGCAGTCTGGATGGATGGGTGTGATTGGACTGGTCACTGGGGGGGAGCTGTTTGAATGATGTATAATATGAGAACTGGCATCAAGGAAGCCAGTTCTGACACAGACTCATCTATGCTTGAAACCTCCTTACCCCTCAATAAACAAATCACTGCCAAGAGAGTGTTGTTGGAGTTGAGTTCCTTCAAGACACGGCACTGTCTCCTGCAAGGCAGCCAGCAGTGGTTTGTGTCAGCTGACACAGTGTAGCAGAGGATGCAGGCTGCTGTTGGCAAGGAGCAGAATGAGGTCAGAATAGCCTCTGCCCCTGTGCTTCAGACCTCGTGTGCGGCTGCTTCAGGAACAGCCATCCTTCCGCATAGAATGAAGTGAAATAATTGTGCACAGTACATGCTGTTAAAATAGGCTGATGCTTTGCAGTTTGCCTTTGGGCCCTTGCTGCCACCCTCTCAACCCTTGCAGCGGCATCTCTCCCTTGAACCAGGATGAGTAGCAGATCAGGCACACAAAATGAACCCGTCCAAACTGATCCTAAATATTAGAACTGTTTGCCTTTGGGATAACTTATCTCTTGTATTTCAGATTCATGTTAAACACGACGACCATCTGAAGGGAGCACGTATGCTTATTCGCGTGGCCAACAATATCAGCAAGTTCCCATCCCGTAAGTCTTAACTGTGCTGAGAATGCATGAAGAGCTTAGCAGGGCACTAAAGCCTTGGCCCAAGACTGCAACTCCCAGGCCTCCATCACTACAGCCTTTTCCCATAGGGGTACAGTGGACTGTTGGAGATGTTACTCCAGGTGTTTGTAGTCTAGAGTCAAAGGGAAATTTAACTCTAGAGTTATTGGCAGGAAGAGAGTGGAAAAGGGTTTTGAAGAAAGAAAGCAGCAGCAGATCATCTGTAAAGTGGAATAAGACTCAGAAGCGACTGACCCTGTAAGGATTCTGACTCATTAATAAAGAGCACTGGGCAAGGTTTCATTTCAGAGGTGCATGTCCTTGACAAAACTGTGTTCCACTAAGGAAAATGCTAGTTCTTTCCGTCACTGTGACATTCCTCTCTTTACATAACCTCTTTACCTTCCTACTGTATGTGAATCATTTGGGGCATCGCTAGGCTATGTTTGTCATTTCTCTAGAAACAGTTGTTCTGGAATTCAGAGCTCTGAATTGGTAGTGGAAAGGAGGAATAATTAAGAACCTAAGAAATTTCTTGCTTAATCAGACAGTGCCTGACAGTCCCTGGGGGTTTAAAAGGCATGATGGAAATAAGTTTATCCCCAGTTGTTACCACCATCTGGTTATCTAGGATATATTTCCTGTGTTTATGGAGGTTCCATTTGTTTATCACAGCCAATAGCCATTAGCAGTCATGAATTACTCTAAACCACTTTTAAGGAAATTGTAAATGGCACCCCAAAAAAAGCCTTTTTGTAAATTGCTCATATGATGAGGAGGACCGCAGCAGATCCCGTGTGCCCACCTACAAGGAAGAGGTAGTAGCGGGGCTGACATCAGCAATAGGCTCTCTGGTGGTTCCATTCAGACGGCTTCTCCCCTCACCACTCATAGCAGGTTCGCATTGTTTGGGGAGTGGTTCACATTTTGTGTACAAACTTGGGAGTATCGCCCAGATCTGCAGAAGAATACCTCCTATCTGAACCTGGCCCCATTCTCTAGGTCTGTCAGTCCACAGTGGGAGCCAGGTTCAGCATTAGATAAAGACAGGTGGGGGAACCCAAAGTGAATTGCAAAGGGCATCTAATTTCCCCCTGTATCCCCCTCCCCCGCCATTTCCTCTTTCCCTTCCCTGGTGGCCCCCAGGCCCTCTCTCCTTTTCCTGCTTCCTTCTTTCTTTTCTACCCACCAGCCAACCTACTTTTCTCTTCCCCCATGTCATCATCTTTTCCTCCTTCCCTACTCCTGGCAGCCTCCCCCTAGTAAAAGTCTGGCTGGGCTGCACAGTTACTGGGCCCAGTTGCACAGATGCCAGGACTGGGCTAGGCCAAGCTGGGCTGAATTGCACAGGGGCTGCTGCTGGACCAGGCTGCATTGAGTGGGTAGTTTTTTCCAGTAGTCACCGCTGGGCCTGTCTCTGGCAAGTCCTTCTCCATTAGAGGAGTGGGAGACAGGACATTTCCTAGGGCTATCTAAACCTCACAGTCCACTCTTGCCCCCCCCAATGGTTTTGCTTTACAGAAACCTTGGAATTAATGCTGTTTTTTAAAGCCAATCTAATATGGTCAACTTTAAGCGAGTCTCTTAGTGGG
>JAPDNY010000010.1:27081305-27105262 GCA_029375565.1 Gekko gecko | reverse complement strand
TAATATTGTGTATGTGTAAATGTATTCAGTTACCAGGGCTTTTTTGTAGAAAAAGCCCAGCAGGAACTCATTAGCATAATAGGCCACACCCAACAGCAGAAACTTATTAGCATATTAGGCCACACCCCAACAGCACAGCTCATTATCATATTAGGCCACACCCCATGCCTTCCCTTGGCTGTGGTGGGCGTGGCCAACTCTGAAGCTAGCGGGAACGCCCTTCCTGTGTGTTCCTGCTCAAAAATAGCCCAGTCAGTTACTATTTGAAACTGCAAGTGCTTCTTATATCTCACTCTAAGATTTCCTGCATTCCTATTGTCAGGTTTGAAATCAAGTAGATCCAGTCATTCTTGCACAAAGAAAGGTTTATTGGATTATCTTGCTAAAACCCACAGTAGGAGGTCATTGTCAGGAATGGGGGGCAAAGCAAAGCAAGCTAACTTATAGTGTGATGCAATGAAGCGCCTAGCAAATAAAACTTGAGCACTCGCGCGGGAACTCCCGGCGGGAGAAATACTTCATGAGCGGGAGACTACTCCCCCCTCCCCTTGCCTTCCCAGGACTGGAAAATTCTCAGCGAAACAAGAATAGTCCAAAGCCTACATTCAAGGCCACCGTGATAAGGAAAAGCGGCAGGGAAGAAGCTCCCACGTTTCTGCCTGCATAGCTACGCAAGCGCAAAGCGGGGTAGGAAACATAAAACAATGGATTCAGTGAGAAACATCAAAGGCATTTTTTCTGACATTCTGCCCTTCCCAAAATACCACCCACCCACCACTCAGGAAGGAGAGAATGAGGGCCCCCAGGTTTATTAGGGTATCGAGTGTGAAAGTCTTTCAGGTGATCAGGTGCATTGATATCAGATACTTTCACCCACTCCCTGTGTTGGGGCCCAAAGTGTACCCATTGAATAAGGTACAGGAGTTGTCCACGAAGAATCTTAGAGTCCAAAATATCAGCAATTTCGTAGTGCTCCTCATCGTCAACCATCAGAGGGGGGAGGTGCCGGAATCTCAGCTTGCCATTTAGTCGGGGGTAACGCAGGTTTGAGGAGGCTGTAATGGAAAATTGGATGTATTGCTTTAAGAGATTTAGGCAAATCTAGTTGTACAGTTACTTGATTTATACATCTCAACACTTTGAAAGGACCAATATATTTCCAAGCAAGTTTCCGGGACTGCTGCGCTAGCCTTAGGTTCTTGGTTGACAGATAGACCGAGTCTCCCGGTTGCAGTTTCCATCCACCTGCCCTCTTTTTGTCTGCCTGTTTTTGTACTGTGCCTTGGCTTCATTCAATGTCTCAACAATTAGGGGCCAAGAGTCCCGGAAAGTTTTACACCATGCTGAGGCTTTCCCAACATTCTCACCGGGCTTCAAGAAGGGAAGAGGGGGCTGTCATAACCCATGGCAGCTTTGAAGGGTGACATCTTCGTTGAAGCGTGCCATGAGTTGTTGTACGCAAACTCCGCCAGTGGCAATAAATCTACCCAATTGTCTTGTTGATAGTTAGAAAAACATCTCAGGTATTGTTCTAAAGTCTGGTTTACTCTCTCCGTTTGCCCATCGGTTTCAGGGTGATAGGCAGTACTGAGAGCACGTTCAATACCCATTAGAGTCATTAACTCTGACCACAACTTGGAAACAAATTGAACCCCCTGTCGGAGATTATCTTGAGTGGCAACGTATGTAGCCTGGCAATGTGTTGGAGGAATGCTTTGGCCAAGACTTTGGCTGTTGGCAGACTGGGGAATGGTATAAAGTGAGCTTGCTTAGAGAATAAATCCACTACCACCCAAATGACCGTCATATGTCTAGAGGGGGAAGATCGGTGATAAAGTCCATAGAGATTACTTCCCAGGGTCGGCTCGGGGTGGGTAGAGGCTGTAAGAGACCTGGAGGTTTTCCCGGTCTGGCTTTGCAACGATTGCACGTCGGACAGGATTGTATATAGAGGGATAAATCCTGTTTCATTCGGGGCCACCAGAAGCCACGTTGCAGCAGTCGTAAGGATTTTACATATCCAAAGTGCCCCGCAGATTTTGAGTCATGGACTGTCTGCAACATTTGGGATCGGGTAGCTTCAGGGACAAAAATTTTATTTCCCCTGTACCAGCAGCCGTTCGGACCACATTTCACATCGTCCCTGGCTTGTAAATCACTTGTTTCCTGTGTGGTGATGTCAGTGATAAATTGTTTTTCCCAGGTTAATGCCTGGATGGGATTCATTTGTGTTTGTTTGGCTTTACGGGTTACAACTGCACCAACCAATTGTTCAGGGGTGAACATAGACTCTCGTATTTCGGTCCTCTTACAGCAGTGTTGGGGAAGGCGGGAGAGAGCGTCTGCCAGATGATTGGCTTTACCTGGGAAATGGTGAAGGGTGAATTGAAATTTGGAGAAAAACTCAGCCCACCGGAATTGTTTTGCATTTAGATTCCGGGGTTTTCGCAGTACCTCAAGATTTTTGTGATCAGTCCAGATTTCAAAAGGTACTTGGGACCCCTCTAACCAGTGTCTCCAGGTGATCAATGCTAAACGTATAGACGCAGCTTCTTTATCCCAAATGGGCCAAAATCTCTATGTATCATTGAATTTTTTTGATACATAAGCAAGGGGTTGTAGTTGTCCCTGAACGTTCTCTTGCAAAATCACCCCACCCATAGCAGTATCCGACGCGTCCACTTGGACCACAAACTTTTTTGTCTCATCGGGGTGTGCTAGTATGGGTTCAGACGTGAATAACTGTTTTAGTTGTTCAAACGCTTCCTGACACTGCGGGGTCCAGTTCAAAGGGGCCCCTGGCACCGAAGCCTTAGATCCCCTCCCCTTAGTCTTTAGCAGTTCCGTGAGGGGAAGGGCTACTTGGGCAAAGTGTGGCAGGAATTGATGGTAAAAATTGGCGAAACTGAGGAAACTTTGGAGCTGTCGCCTGGTTTTGGGGGGCTCCCACATCAATACATCCTGGACCTTTTTGGGTCCATTTCCAACCCCGCGGAGGATATGCGGTACCCCAAAAAGTCAATGCACTCCTGGTGAAATTCACATTTTGACAGTTTGACAAACAGTTTGTGTTCTAATAGCTTTTCCAATACTTTTCGCATAAGGGTAGTGTGGGATTCTTGATCCGGGGTATAGACCAAGATATCATCCAAATAAACAACCACCCCCTTGAATAAATAGGGGTGTAACACTTCATTGATTAAGTTCATGAAGACCCCTGGTGCCCCCTGTAAACCGAAGGGCATAACCCGATATTCAAATTGCCCCAGCGGGGTATTAAATGCAGTCTTGTATTCATCCCCCTCTCTGATACGAACCCGAAAGTAGGCATCTCTTAAATCCAGTTTAGAAAACACTTTCCCCTTAGCCACCTCTGCCAGTAAGTCTTTGATAAGGGGCATTGGGTAGGCATTAGTCGCAGACACTGCGTTCAGTCCCCGGTAATCCGTGCAGAGTCTGAGCCCCCCATCTTTTTTTTTACAAAACAATACAGGTGCTGCAAAAGGGGATGATGCTGGTCTAATAAATCCACGGGCCAGATTCTTATCAATAAAACGGCGCAGTTCTTCCTTTTCACTTGGACTCATGGCGTAAATTTTTCCTTTTGGTAATTTCTGGCCCGGAAGAATTTCAATTGCACAGTCGGAGTTACGGTGGGGGGGTAGTTCATCAGCTTCCTCCTCCTCAAAAACCCTGGTTACATACCGGTAATCCTTAGGGATGCGGTTAAGGTCCCCCGTGGCTAAACAAGCTCATGGAGGTTCATTGCATGGGGGATTTCCCCACCCTGGGTCCCATTTGTGTTCTGTACATTTCGGGGAGATAAATTGTATGTTCCCTTCCTCCCATAGAATGTAAGGGTTATGTCCATGTAACCAAGGGCTACCCAACACTAAGGGAAACTGGGCTTGAGGAGCTATCACGAACGAGCGTAGCTCCCAGTGGTCACCAATGCCTATTCTTAAAGGAACAGTCTCAAATCGGCATGGTTCCTTCATTGGAGACCCATCCATTTGCGTGAAAGTTATTGGGTCTTTCAAGTGGACCACGGCTGCCTCCAACCCCATAACCATAGACGGGTTTATGAGATCCCTCCCGCACCCTGAGTCAATGAGGGCTCGAACCCGAATGTGGGTCATCATTGCTGGGTTCATCACCAGAACAGTCACAAAGAAGAGAGAGGGTAATTGCTCACCAGTTTAGGCGCCTCAGGTGCTGGGTCCTGCTGTGTAGCGCCATTCACAAACAGGACCATTTCGTTTCCCTGCATCTCACTCTCCTCCTCCAGCATCATGGTATCCGCTTGGTCGGGGCTAGCAAAAAGAGCCCGTGTATTGCGTGGTTTTGCTGTACCTTTCCTTGGGGTAGGGGTTGTCCACCTTCTGGGCTCTTCTTGTGGTAGAGCTCTATTGGGATCCCCTTTCGGGCAGGCTGCGGCGAAGTGCCCCTTCTCCCCACACCGCAGGCAGAGGCCCTGTCGCATACGCTGATCTCTCATTCCACTTGGGGTGGACGTTGGTTTGGGTCTGGCTTGGCCTGCCGCAAGACTCGGACGGTTGTTACCCAAAGATAGATCCAGTTTCATCATACGTAAGCGACTTTCGGCCTTTTTGGCTTCCTCCATCCAACCCTGGAGGGTGCGAGGTTGCTGAGAGCTGAGGACATTATTGCGGACGTCTACGGCTAGTCCCATTCAATATTGTTGGGCCAAGACCGCATCGGTCCAGTCCCGAATTTTCACGGCATGCCTTTGAAACTCCCTTGAATACTCCCGCACTGAGAGTTTGCCTTGTCTGAATGTGCGAAGGAAGGCTTCAGCTTTTTGGGCCGCCCCGGGTCCTCGAAACGGTTTCTCAAGGCCCACATGAAGTCATCTACATTCCCCAACTCCGCTGCCTCCAGATCATGAAGGGCTACATACCAACTAGTAGCACTCCCCCGGAACCTGGATGCGATAAACTCCACCTGTTGCTCTTCGTCTGGGAATACATAGCCCCATCTTTGCACAAATTTCCCGACTTGCAATATGAAAAAGGACACAGTCTCTGGATCTCCATCAAATGTGATCTCAAGCATGTCCTTGGGGCGGATTACCGGGGGGGCCGGCGCCATGACCGGTACTGGGACTGGCTGCATGAGGGGTGCTGGAGCAGGGAGTTGAGGCGGAGGTAAAACTGGCAGCTGGATAGGTCCTGGTTGCCCTGGCCCGGGTCCTGGTGCTGGGACGACCAGTGGAGGTGGGACTGGTGCTGGCTGGCCCGGCCCTGGCCCCGGGGGAACTGGTTGGCCCGGCCCTGGACCCGGTGGTGCTGGTTGGCCCGGCCCCGGGCCCGGGGGAGCAGGAGGTGGCCGTCCCGGTATCAACGGTGGCGCCGGGGCTGGGACCGGTCTAGGTTGCGTCAGCGGATGAGCTCGAATTGCTTGGTCCATCATCTGGGGTAGGGATTGCATTAGTTTGCTCATGTCCCTTACCAGCCGTCGGGTATCCTCTTGAATAGAGTCCATGCGGGCATCGGTATCTGAACCGGACCCAGTTCTGGGAGATCCTCGAGACAACCTCCCTTGGGGAAGTCCAAAACTACCTCTGGGATCCAAAAGGCTGTCCCGGCTCTGGCTTCCCGGCATAGTCCAGGTTGTCTGGGTAGTGTCCAACAGGTTCTTAGTCCAATCGCGTGATCTGCGATAGGTCACCCCTTTATCCCAGGGTGTTGGGGCTCCCGGCACATAGGTTCGTGGAACCGCTCCTCCTTGACTCTGTATTGGCCCGGCCGGGCTGTAGATTGGGAGAGTGTACGGAGCACCCATTGTGCCGATCGATGGCGGGGTAACCAACCCGGCTGCTGAGTGGGGTGTCGGTGCCGCCAAAACTGTAGCTGTAGTCACCGGAACAACAGTGGTGGTCGGGACAGTGACCACTGGAGCTGCCACGGTAGTGACTGGGACCGTGGCTCCTGAAGTAGTAGTCACTGGAACTGCGCCCGTGGCTCCCGCAGTAGTAGTCGCTGGAACTGCGCCCGAGGCTCCCGAAGTAGTAGTCACAGGGACTGCGCCCGTGGCTCCCTTCCCAGCTCCGCTCATCGTGGTAGACGGCGGAAACTGACGGTGAGGGAATAATGTGATTCCTGACAATTTCTGTCAGGTTTGAAATCAAGTAGATCCAGTCATTCTTGCACAAAGAAAGGTTTATTGGATTATCTTGCTAAAACCCACAGTAGGAGGTCATTGTCAGGAATGGGGGCGAAGCAAAGCAAGCTAACTTATAGTGTGATGCAATGAAGCGCCTAGCAAATAAAACTTGAGCACTCGCGCGGGAACTCCCGGCGGGAGAAATACTTCATGAGCGGGAGACTACTCCCCCCTCCCCTTGCCTTCCCAGGACTGGAAAATTCTCAGCGAAACAAGAATAGTCCAAAGCCTACATTCAAGGCCACCGTGATAAGGAAAAGCGGCAGGGAAGAAGCTCCCACGTTTCTGCCTGCATAGCTACGCAAGCGCAAAGCGGGGTAGGAAACATAAAACAATGGATTCAGTGAGAAACATCAAAGGCATTTTTTCTGACACCTATAAGTATCTGTCACTAATCGTCCTTGCAGTTATTTTTTTCCTGTTTTCTCTCCCCTATCTGTTCTTCACTGCACACCTAAAAAGTGTTTTTCCTCGTCTCATATATATTTTTGTTAGTGATTTCTCATACCCCTACCAGGCCCATAGCCAGGAATTTTTAATTCGGGGGGGGGGGGGGCTTTAAATAAGTTAGGGGGGTACTGAAATAATGAAAAAAACCTCACATATGCTGGCTGGTGGAGCCTGAACCGGGGGCCTTCTGCATGCTTGCCCAGGCAGCCAGTGAGCTCCCCTAAATGTATCTGCAACTGCCTTTCCACGGCCCCCACTCTTACGCCATTGCAAGTGCTGTGCCCTGAACTTTTAGCAAGCTGCTGGGGCAATCTTTCCAGGCTGAAGTTGATGGATGTTTAACAAGGGTTCCTCTGGCCGCCTGCACAGCTTTCTGGAGCTGGGCTTGCAGGCTGTGCTGACAGAAGCAGATGAAGCCTGGAGGGCAGGGGGAGCAGCAGGCTGCTGCCACAGACCCAACTGGAAAGCGCCCCTCCCATCCCGGGGGAGCCGATCTGAATGGGCTGCATAGGAAGTCAGGGGTCTTGGCAGGAAGTTGGGAGGCCCCTAGCTACAGCTACAGCTGACCCCTATCCCTTTGCTGTGGCCATCAATAACAAACAGATCCAGAATCTGTTCTGAAAACTGTTGAGAAATGGAAATGGATGATAAATTACCAAGAACAGTTTGTAAGTGAAAATGCATTACCTGCTTTAAAAAATTAGCAGAAAAGGGGTTAATTGATACAATCTGTATATGACAACTGATAACAACCCATTGTTAATACTGGACAGTCTTCCTCAGTCCATGTGGATGGGAAATATGGTGTGTCATTGGGGGTTAGAATGCAAGTAACAGCAGCAGCAACGTTTATTACGATCCAAAGATTAGGCAGCAACACTTTGGCAGCACAGTTTACACACAAATGTAAAATTAATATTCAAAGATTAAAATTCAAGTCTTACAGGTGTAATGAATTGTACACAAAAGTTATTAAAAAGTTTGGAATATCTGCTTTCTTACTGACAAAGCTTCAGCACAGAATTTGGCATCTTTAAAGATGGTCTCCTCAGATTGATCTGCCAGGAGGAGACACCTATGCAATTTATCAGCTCTTCCTGGCCACACGGATAGAACAGGGTGAGATATGTAGAACAGACGTCCATGTAAAATAGGATTTATTTATCGTATGGCAGAGTTACACATAGAAAGCATTTTTGTTGTTGTTGTTCAGTCGCACAGTTGAGTCCGACTCTTCGCGACCCCATGGACCAGATCACGCCAGGCCCTCCTGTCTTCCGCTGTCCTCTGAAGTTTGCTCAATTTCATGTTCATTGCATCGATGACACTGTCTAACCATCTCATCCTTTGCCGTCCCCTTCTTCTTTGACCTTCAATCTTTTCCAGCATCAGGGTCTTCTCCAGTGAGTGCTCCCTTCTCATTTGGTGGGCAGAGTATTTGAGCTTCATCTTCAGGATCTGGCCTTCCAAGGAACAGTCAGGGCCTGGCTTTCTTTTAGGATTGAATGATTTGATCTCCTTGCAGTCCTTCTCCAGCACCATAGTTCAAAAGAATCTATTCTTCAGCGCTCGGCCTTCCTTATAGTCCAGCTCTCGCAGCCATACATACAATAATATAAAATAATAGCATGTTCCACTGTTTCATTTGGAATACTGTGTACAGTTCTGGTCACCACAGCTCAAAAAGGATATTATAGCATTGGAAAAAGTGCAGAGAAGGGCAACTAGAATGATAAAAGGGTTGGAACACCTTCCCTATGAAGAAAGGTTAAAATGCTTGGGGCTCTTTAGCTTGGAGAAACGACGGCTGAGAGGTGACATGATCGAGGTTTATAAGATTATGAATGGGATTGAGCAGGTTGAGAAAGAAGTACTTTTCTCCCTTTCTCACAATACAAGAACTCGTGGGCACTCTATGAAATTGCTGAGCAGTCGGGTTAGAACAGATAAAAGGAAATACTTCTTCACCCAAAGAGTGATTAACATATGGAATTCACTGCCACAGGAGGTCGTGGCAGCTGCAAGCATGGACAGTTTCAAGAGGAAATTAGATAAACATATGGAGCAGAAGTCCACCAGTGGCTATTAGCCACAGGGTATAGATGGGAACTCTCAGTCTGGGGCAGGTGATGCACTCTATTCTTGGTGCTGGAGGGGGCAGCAGTGGGAGGGCTTCTGGTGCCCTGGCCCCACTGCTGGACCTCCTGATGGCACCTGGTATATTTTGGCCGCTGTGTGACAGAGTGTTGGACTAGATGGGCCATTGGCCTGATCCAACATTGGCTTCTCTTATGTTCTTATGTTCTTATGTTTCGACTGCTTTCAATTGGCAGGAGCACAGATGCTGGGGGGTAGGGAATGTGGAGATATCTCCCAGTAATGCTGAGGGCAGGCGATTAAAGCGGGCCAAAGTGAGAGCTCTGCTGTATTTGGGGAATTCTAGAGTGTAAAGAGAGTTTGCTGGCAAGAAATTTTAGCCTACGATTCACCACTACTAGACAGAGATGTGCCCAAGCTCTGTCAGCTTTAAGAACTGTATCTCGGATTCACTATTTAAGAATTTCTTTAGCTCCCAAAGAATGCAGGCAGAACAACTCTGAAGTGCAGAGAATCTCATACAGAATGCCCAGTATTCAGACGCTATGATGTGTTGTACTATAAGGGGCAGACACAGAGCTGAGGGGAATGTCTAAAGAACTAGAGGAGAGCTAGAGGTTGCAGCGGAGGTGGAGTTGCTGCTTCTGCTGCTGCAAGAGGAGCAGCAGGCGCAGCCAGGGCAGCCCCCCCCCCGGATTTCCCCACACCCCACCAACCAAATTTTTCTAGCTACACCCCTGGATATGGCCTCCACAGCCCATTCCAGTCCACATTCTGGCCGCAGTGTTCTGTACCAACTGTAGTTTCTGGACTATCTTCAAAGGTCCAGAAATACATTGTAGTAATCCAATCTAGATGTCAACAGGGCATGCACCCCAGAGGCGAGATTTTTCCTCCCAGTTTTTTTAGAACTCCCTCAAAATTCAGAAGCTGCTTTTCTTGAGAGGAGGGCAGGCAGGCTGCTGTTTGGAAAAGGAATCAGGTGAGCCATTTGTACACTGCGGTTATCTTGACTACAGAGTACAAAATGACATTCCCTTCTATGAATATTTTTCCTGCTGCCTTGCGAGCTATTGTTTGGGGAGGAGATAATCCAAACGTAGCTAAATCGTGTCGGAATAGATGCAGCAAATTCTAATGTTATGCAGATTTCTAAGGTCTGATGTGTTCTTTTTCTGGAATCCGTTTCCACATTAGCACCATCAGCCGGCATCAAGAATGGTGTACAAAACTGAGCCGCTGCACAATATTTTTAATCTTGCAGGAATGAATATCGGCTCAGAGGTACAATCTCAGTTCATCTATGCATTCCAAAAGGCTACACATTAACTACTATACCTGCAGTAATACCAAGGAAATGTGCAGAATTTAGCCCTATGTTTATCCAGAGCATAATGTTCAGTATTGATCATACCCACACTAATCTATTTAGCCTTATGTTTAGCTTTGATCTCCAAGGTGTAGAACAGATTAGGTAGTACAGCGCAAAGGGGACAGGGGTGTGTGTAATTAGGATTTGCTAAAAATAATATATATGTTGCAATGACTGTTTTACACTTGTTTATTTTGCAGTTAATCTGTTGCAACGGGCTATCAACAGGACCGCAAGTCAAAGCTGGTTGTCAAAAATAAGAACCAAGAGAGACAAGTAACAGGATGTCTGTTTGGAAGAGGATATTGCCCCCTTCTGATCCTGTGTTTTAAAAAAATGTATATCTTGCAAAGAATACAAGGCAGAACATATACACACACACTTGATCTTAGCCAAAAGGCTGCGAAGCAATGGGCATAACATACAGGGTTATCCCATTTTATTTTCACAACAGTCCCGCATGAAGATTAGACTGAGAGATAGCTAACTGCTCACAGTCATTCTTCTATGCCAATTGCCACATTAGGAAGTACACAGGTTTTGTTTACGGTCCCACCCTGTGCTACTGCCCGATATGATAGCAGATTCTTCACATTCCCTGTGCATGTGCTGCCCAGTTTGGATGGGGACCCCAGCACACATTTCAACCTTCTTATGACTGAAACAGTCATAAGAACATAACATAAGAACATAAGAGAAGCCAATATTGGATCAGGCCAATGGCCCATCCAGTCCAACACTCTGTCACACAGTGGCCAAAAATACCAGGTGCCATCAGGAGGTCCAGCAGTGGGGCCAGGACACTAGAAGCCCTCCCACTGTTGCCCTCCCCCCCAAGCACCAAGAATACAGAGCATCCCTTGCCCCAGCCTGAGAGTTCCCATCTATACCTTGTGGCTCATAGCCACTGATGGACTTCTGCTCCATATGCTTATCTAATTCCCTCTTGAAGCCGTCCATGCTTGGAGCTGCCACCACCTCCTGTGGCAGTGAATTCCATGTGTTCATCACTCTTTGGGTGAAGAAGGACTTCCTTTTATCCGTTCCAACCCGACTGCTCAGCAATTTCATTGAGTGCCCACAAGGCACTGTGCCACAAAGGGTGTGTGGCCCTTTGAAGAAACCAGTGTGAAACCCAGGGAACATGTGGGCTTGCCTCGGGGCCATTTCATGTTAGTACAGGGGAGCAGAGAGGCTGAACCCTGAGACCCCTTCTCCTTGTGCGCCATGGTCCTGATCCAGATTGGGCATTTCGCACAAGGGCATTAAAGAGAACCCACAACCGACATCTGACTGGGACTTAAGACTCAACCTGTATACGCCATAAATTTAATGGCTGGGCAGAGATATGACTCATCAGTTCCTAGCTTCAGCAGCCTTCCCTTCTTGCCTCCATCTCAAAGGTTAATATTAGTGTCTAGACCTTGAACAAGTGTTGAGACGTAGATTGTAGCACTGAAAACCAATCAAACAGCTGGTGCAAGATAGTTCCACGTTGTTATTCCTTGGCACGGCTACTGCTATTAGACTCTCTTTTCTGGCACTACAATTAGCTACACACCGCTTTGGAGAACAGAAGACTTATAGTAAAGATAAAGGTAAAGGTAAAGGTTCCCTTGCTCGAAAGCCAGTTGAATCCGACTCTAGGGTTGCGGTGCTCATCTCCGTTTCAAAGCCGAAGAGCCAGCGCTGTCCGAAGACGTTTCCGTGGTCATGTGGCCGGCATGACTAAACACCAAGGCGCACGGAACGCTGTTACCTTCCCACCAAAGTGGTACCTATTTATCTACTTGCAATTTCTTGCTTTCGAACTGCTAGGTTGGCAGGAGAGACTTATAGTACAATTGTTTAAAAGTACTCTGTGTAGCGGCATATTGGGGGAAAGTCTAACAGTGTGACCATAAGATGTCGGTGGGAATAGGCACCATTTTATAAACCTGAATAGAATTCTGAGTATACACCTGCAGTGCCTGCAAAGGTTTATGGGGGAATCTCGTTTCCACTTTTCTACCATGTCTTCTTTTTCTTTTCTGAAAGCACCCATAGCCTCTCCCCTTTTCCTGCTTGCTTCTTTTCTTTCCACCCACCATCCGCCTTCCTTTCTTCAGCTTTCCCTCCTTCCCTCCCCTAGCAGCACCTCCTCACAAAAACTATGCCCCAGTTGCACCATGGGGAACCTGCAAGGACATGCAAATGATACTTAACTTACGCCTGTTACCCCTTCCCAGGAGCCAGTTTGGTGTAGTGGTTAAGTGCGTAGACTCTAATCTGGGAGAACTGGGTTTGATTCCCTACTCCTCCACTTTCAGCTGCTGGATGACCTTGGGCAAGTCATAGTTCTGTCAGAGCTATCCTTGAAAGAGCAGTTCTCTCAGAGCTCTCTCAGCCCCACCTACCTCTCAGGGTGTCTGTTGTGGGGAGGGGAAGGGAAAGGAATTTGTAAGCCGCTCTAAGACTCTGACTGATTTCGCACAAGGAGCTGTACCGCTGTCACGCCTCCCTTTGCCCTGTTTCTATTGGTCAGTTTCCCACTCAGAGCCGCATGGCTGCCTTTTGACCCACGGCTTCGCCCAATTTCTGCCACAGTTTTGTGATCCTGTTTTTTGATTTCCCCGCGGGGAAAATCAGGTGAAGTAGGTCAAAATGCGGCCCCGCAGCTTCATGTGGGAAATTGACCAATGGAAACAGGGAAAAGGGAGGCGTGACGGCGGCGCAGCTCTTGTGCGAAATCGGTCTCTGAGTGAAGGGTGGGGTATAAATCCAAACTCTTCTTCCCACACCATATCCCCTTTCCCTACTCCTGACAATCCCCATATCTTCTCCTTTCCCTGCTTTCTTTTCTCTTTCACACCCACAAAGCAATCTAGCTTTTATCTGCCCCCTCATCTTCAGCTATATTTATTATTTATTTACTTCATTTATATCCCACCTTTCTCCATAACTTGGATCCAAATCAACTTGCATAATTCTCTTCTGTTCCATGTGAGGTAGGCAGGGCCGGCTCGCTCACTAGGTGAGCTAGGCGCTCGCCTAGAGCACCGGCCCTCAGGGGTGCCAAACTGGCGCCCCGAAAAGCCCCCCACCGCCCTAAACGGGCGCCCCGACTCTCCCCGCCACCCCCACCCCCGCCAGCCTGAGCGCCCGTCTGGGCGCTTTACAAGCCCTTGGTGGGGGAGAGGTGGGGCGGCATGGTGGCCACCGGCCAGCGGGGAGAGTCCCCGCTAGCCGGCCGCCGCCAGTCTGAGCGCCCATCCGGGCGCTTCAGAAGCCCTTGGGGGGGGAGGTGAGGCGGCATGGCGGCAGCCAGCCAGCGGGGACTCTCCCCGCCACCCCCACCACCGCCGCCAGTCTGAGCACCTGTCTGGGGCGCTTCCCAAGCCCCGCCCCGCCCCTACCCGCAAACGCATCCACCCACCCCCGAGGCACGCTGCCCTTCCCGCGCCCCGGCGGCCATGCCCCGGCGCTTTCTCCTACTCCTGGAGACCCCGGTGCTGCTGCTTTGCCCTCCGCCTCCACGGTAAGCCAGGCGCCCTCTGGGCCGGGGGAGGGAGGGAGGGTGTGCGGGGAGCCCCTCCGTAGAAGGGGCGGGTGTGCGGGGAGCCCAGCAGCCAGAGGGGGGGCTAGCTTGTGGCGCCTGGCGTGTTTCTGGAAGGTCTCCAGGCCCCGCCGGGAGGCTGGCATCCCCTGGGGGTGCCACAAGCTGGCCTCGCCTAGGGTGCAGGAACAGCTTGGGCCAGCCCTGGAGGTAGGTTGGAATGAGTGTGTGTAACTGGCTCAAAGTCACCCAGTGAACTTCCACAGCAGAACAAGGATTCAAACCTCAGCCTGCCAGGTCCTAGTATGAAACTATAACCACTACACCACACTGCTTTTTTGGGGGGGAGGGGCTGCTGTTGGACAGTAGCAAGCAGCTGGGCCAGGGTGAGTCATAGAGTTGCCAGGTATTCACCACACATCGGCAGAGATAGGAGGGAGCCTTCCGGGAGGAAGCCTTCCCATCCCCCTGCCTGTTATTGACAGAGATGAAGCCTGGAGTGCTAGCAAAACTGTTGTGGTTGACTAGCAACGGCCACTGAAGGTATCTGTTTCTTAAAGCTACAGGAACTCCTTTTAACATTTTGGTTTCTTAGATATATATTTTTTTAGATTTCAGATTTTTCTGCAAACCTAAGACATTTCCCAGGCTCATAGAAAGGTCTGTCTTGTCTGTTCATACCTTCAGTTTCCAGATATAAGTATTCTCAGATTAGTCCTGGTTGAGGATTAAATATATTGATGATCTACTTAGAAGTGCTCTATAAACCACCTTCTATTATGGAGTGGTTTGAAAGCAAGAAATTGCAAGTAGATAAATAATTGCAAGTAGATAAATAGATGCCGCGTCGGTGGGAAGGAAACAGCGTTCTGTGTGCCTCAGCGTTTAGTCATGCCAGCCACATGACCACAGAAACGTCTTCGGGCAGCGCTGGCTCTTCGGCTTAGAAACGGAGATGAGCACCGCCCCCTACAGTCAGATTTCACTAGCTTTCAAGCAATGGAAACCTCTATCTTTATATAAAAAATGACTAATTGTACTAATGACAACAATTTATTATGAGGTCTAGACTTTGCTGAGAAAAAGGACTATATTTACTACAGGCTTTTCCACGTGGGTTTTTATAATCAGTTCTGGCCCCATAGTGCTTTGGTTTATTCCCATATTTCCAAATGCAACTTTGTGCCTTTAGTTTGTGCTCCTCTCACACACACTCCCCCCTCCACTCTTTGGAGACCACATTTATCCTGACCTTTTTCTGGAAGCCAATTTTGAGTTGCCTTTTTTCTCCTTCAGAATGTTTCTTTTGGTTTTCTTTGTCCTCTCTGCTTCCAGCCAATTCCAGCCCACTTCTCAATGATTGGATTATTGTAATTGTACTGGATTATTGTAGTTTGGATCGGATTATTGTAGTTTGGTGCAGTGGTTAAGTGTGCAGACTCTAATCTGGGAGAACAGGGTTTGATTCCCTACTCCTCCACTTGCAGCTGCTGGATGACCTTGGGCAAGCCATAGTTCTGTCAGAGTTGTTCTTGAAAAAGAGCAGTTTCTGTCAGAGCTCTCTCAGCCCCACCTACCTCACAGGGTGTCTGTTGTGGGGAGGGGAAGGGAAAGGAGTTTGTAAGCCGCTCTGAGACTCCGAGTGAAGAGCAGGGTATAGATCCCATTGCTGCTGCTGCTGCTGCTGCTGCTGCTGCTGCTTCTCCTCCTCCTCTCCCTTTCCTACCCCCTGCCCTGAAGATGAGTGGTTTTGTGGTGTTTTTAAAAAAGACACTAAAATATCAATATGTTGATATACTGTTGTAATGATAGGCTCAGCAGGTTCTCTTAATTCTGAGCTTTAATTTATATCATTAAGATATAATGGTAAAGAGTCATCTCCACAAGGGAAAGGGTTAGAAACTTAATTTTAAAAAAAGAAACAAAGTCAGGAATTCAGAGACCTGCTGAACTGGTCATTACAACAGTACAGCGACCTATCAATCTTTTAGTGCCTTCTTTTTAAAAATGCAGCCACTATATTGATACTAGTAGCAAAGCCCATTGTAAAAGGAATACAACGAAAGCTAGGAAGATGGAAAGGGCAGCAAAGGAACCCCCACCACCACCACGTGAAGGGGACACACTCAGTCTATTCTACCCGCCTGCCTCCCTCCCTCGAGAGTGGCGGCCCTCTCTCCATGGGGCTGTGGCCATAGTGGGAGAAAGAGAGCACTCAGCAGCAGGTGTGGGGAGAAGGCTTTGTGCCCAGCCTGCTGTCTCTGAATGAACAGAGGTGGCTGCTGAGTGACAGGCAGCCCCAGACCCTCCCCAAGGTACTCAGCCACCTCAGTGAGGCAAGAGGGGGAGCTCCTCCAGCCACCCTGCCTGCCTGCCTGGCAGCCCCTTGGCGGGTCCTGGCGGGGCTTCCTCCGCCTCTTGCCCACACTTACTGCTCTGCCCACAGCACCACCTGCCACTCCTGCGGCACTTTAGGCACCAGTTCCTTCCTGGTCCTCCTCCTGGCATCCGGCTTCCCAGGAGCCGCAGCTCCTTTCCTCATGGCCAGACCCTCCCTGGCGCTGCCGCTCAAGGAAGGCAGGGGGAGCCTTTGAAAGGTGGCAGCCAGCTTTCTCTGCAGTGCAGCCCACTGAGCTATCTCCCTGATGAAGCGCTAGCCTTACTGCCAAGGGAGAGGGGCCACGAGGGGCAGTGAAGGTGAGTGCTTCCTGTGCTTGCTGCTGCTCACTAGGTCTGCCTCCTTCTCCTCCATGGAGGGGTTGCTGCTCCCTCAGTGGAGCGTCCATCCCCTTCGCCAGCTCCCTCCAGACTGAGGCTGGCCACCGGCTCCATGGTTGGGGCCAAGGCAATGCAATGAGGCAATGCAGCCGGGGGATTGGTAAACCTTCAGAGTGGCAGCTGAGGGAGCCAAAGGCTGTGGGAGCATGTGGAGCATTGACACCAAAGTAGAATTATACATAAGGAGAGATATCGATATAAGTATGCAAAAAAATAAAAGAGCTGGAGTGCTCTGGCACCACCAGTGATGCCACTGATGACAAGAGCAACCTCCCTTGAAGATCCTGATTATTTAAGGAAGGTGTAGAAAATAAGACTTCTCAACAAAGAAAATGTAGAGGCAGGACAGATGTGTGGATGAATCGTGCCCAAAGTGATTCCAGTGTTTGTGGATTGATGTCCAAGAAAATCAGGAGTGAGTTTTGGAACTGAAAACAAATCAAGATAAATTTGTACCTTGTGTTTTTATTGGACTTTAAAATTATAGATTGTAATAATTTCGTTATTTTTGCATATTCCCCCCCCCAAAAAAAACTAAAAGAGGAATATTTTGAGCAGACTTGGTTTGCTGGGTCATTGACAATCAAAGCATTTCTCAAGGTCTATCAGCATTTTCTCTGCCTGTAAAGAGATGTTCTCCTCTTCACAAGGCAAAAATATCCATCTCAGAGGCAAGGTAAACTCCAGATAATCTGACAGGCACCTTTATCTAAGGGAGGAGAGGTCAAATTACCCTGCATAAGTCAAATATGTTTTAAAAGGCTTCGTCCCAAGCCTTATAAACAAAGATGATACACTTCATCCCATTCCCAATATTGCTTTGCTTTTGCCCAGACCTGTTCATCCAGAGATCACAAAGGTTGACTTCAGTGATAGCTTACTCAAATAATGGATGTGAAGATGTGAAACAAAGGGCACCCAGGTAGAAAACAGCAAGCTAGTCTTAAACCATGGGCACATTCAGCACTGGAGTTACACAGACGTTTGCCACATGGTAGAAAGGAGTCAAGGGAGGCCCATCCACTAGACAGCCCTAGATTGTTCTAGGGTGCCAGTGCTGAAGTGGGTGCCATCCCACCCTGTTTTCCTTCTACATGCCCACTGGCAGCATTGGTAGATTGTCAAATCTGGGTTGGGAAATTCCTGGAGATTTGGGGGGGAGACTAGGGAGCGGGGGTTTGGGGAGGGTTCTCAATAGGATATAATGCCATAGTGTTTACCCTCTAAAGCAGTCGTTTTCTCCAGGGGAACTGATCTGTGTAGTCTGAAGATCCATTGTAATTCTGGGAGATATCTAAGCCCATCTGGAAGTTGGCTACCCTAATTATTGGGCCAAGCCTCCCAGGAGGTGCACCTAGGGTTGCCAACCTCCAGATGGCACCTGGAGCTCTCCCGCTATTACAGATGATTGCCAGACAATCAAGAACAGTTCCCCTGGAGAAAATGGCTGTCTTGAAGAGTGGACTCTATGGCATTCTACCCTGCTGAAGTAGGGCTGCCAGGTCCCCCGGAGGGGCGGGGGTTCCCCTGCTCAAAGGGCCCCCAAACCGCCAGTCTGGATCCAGCTGGCGGGGGGAACCCTGCCCCCAAAGTGGCCAGATCGGGCCAACATGCCCGGCACAATGATATCACCCAGAAATGACATCATCATGCTGGACACATCGCCAGGCAACGCTCTAGCAATCACTCTGAAAACTCTGCTCCCCTGCTGTAGCTGGTAAGTCACTTGGCAACCCTATGCTGAGGCCTCTCCTCCCCTGAACCCACCCTCCCCAGGGTCCACCCCCAAAATATCCAAGTATTTCCCAATCCAGTCCTGGCAACCCCAGGTGCACCTTGTAGCAACAGGTGGGGAACCTGCTACCCTCCCTCCTTTGGAAGGCTAAGATGGGCCCAGCACTGTCCTTCCCTGCCCTGCCTGGTGGCTTACGGTGGTGATGGAATGAGAGAGGAGGTTGGTGGTGGCTTATAGTTGTAGGTGGAGAGGAGGTCAAGTGCCACCTCACAAACTCCCCAAAGCATGAGGGTTGCAAAGAGAGCAGACAAAAGGGCTAGGGGACCGAAAATGTGGGGCCAGCCCTGAAAGTAGCAGACCATCAGACAAAGTGAAGTGGTCCAAAAGTTGTAATTCTGTTAAAGAACAGCAAATTGTCGTTGTCATATTTTTTACCATCTGAGACGTTCTTCAGATTTTCTGCCTCCAGCATCAAAGTATCTCAGGCTACCTCTAGAAGCAAGGGAGCTTTAAAATTCTCAGCATGTGGGTGACTGATTGCATTTCGGCCTGATGCAAATATAAAGTACTGAGACTGATGCATTGATTCGTGATAGCAGCTCATACTTTATTAGGTACAGTCAAGGCTTGGGATGGCTGCCTGGCTCACAGGCCAGTTTATATCACCGTGTCCCCACTCCCCCAATACACACACCCACTATAGGTTATTTACAGTGCACCCTATTACTCATTGGTTCCTTCTAGGATCCTAGCCGTCCGATAGGTGCAGGCTAGGACCCATTTGTGCTATTGTCTCTGGAGGTGAAGCTCGAGTCCTTCTCTTGGCCGCATGTTTCCCTGACCGTGTGTGCGGTCTTCCCTTGGTACACAACAGCAAATAGCAGACGGAGCTTTTTCCTGGCTAAACTACTGTTGTGTCCTGAGATCAGAGGGCTGAGCTGGCGAAACACTGCCAAGCTTCGCTCTCTGAGAACAATAGGGACTAGGTTCCTGAGCTCGCCAGTAGTGAACCAATGGCAGCATTGGCGGGCAATTCAAACCCGCCAATAGGAATATAGGCCGTCCCCCCCTAACTGTATATAGTTGGCCTCCGGCCGTTACTGTGTGTTCTTTGTCTTATGTGAAGTACGAATAAACGCGTCTTCTCTTATGTCGTCGTCCGAGTCATGAGGCCTGAAACCCAGTACTTTACAGTGGCGACGAAGGTGGGATTCTAACGCCTTCTGTGACTCCATGAATGACGAAACGGACACCGCCGAGCAACGCATCGCTGACCCCGAGAGCAGCACCGCACCGCTCGCCGAGCATCGCATCGCTGACCCCGAGAGCAGCACCGCACCGCTCGCCCCGGCGCGCGCCGTTCCTGACAGAACCATGGCCGCTTCCCACGTAACACTGGAGCACTTCGACCAGTCGCAGCCAGAAACCTGGGACGCATGGGTCGACCAGCTCATCAGCTACTTGGAGCTCAACGAAATCCGCCACCCCGACCAGAAACGAGCGATCCTCCTGAACGCCTGCGGCACCCAAACCGTCCACCTCGCCAAGAGCCTCTTGGTGCCCCGCACGGCCTTGGAGAGCTCGTTTGGGGAAATCCTGGACGTCCTAAATGGCTACTTCAGCCCCCGGCCGACCTTCCTGGCCAAGAGGATGGATTTCCAGAGGCGAGTCCAGACCCGAGGGGAATCCATTGCCAACTTCCTAGCCACGCTAAGGGCGCTAGCCGTGGACTGCGGGTTTCCGAAGGTGGAGGACAACCTGCTGACACAGTTCGTGTGGGGCCTGGCGGACTCCAAGCTGCGGCGCAAGTTGGTGGGACACCGGAAGCTCACCTTGGACGAGGCCCTCGACGCCGCCACTGCCCACGAGGCCGCAGAAGGGGATCGGCCGGTCGCGGCCGCGCAGGTGGTTGGAAGGAGCCCAAGCCCCGGAAACGAAGAGACGGACGAGGTCTTCGCCCTCAAACCCCAACAACGCCGGCCGGCGCCGTTCCAGCAGGCCAACAGGGAGCAAGCCAAGTACTCCGGCAACCGAGCCGTCTGTGCCAGCTGCGGGGAGGGCCACGGACGGAAATCCTGCAGGTTCCGGGACGCTGTCTGTCACGGGTGCGGAAAGCAGGGACACCTCGCCCGGGTCTGCCGGTCCAAGGGCTCCCGGAATTCGAGATCGTCGGTCCCCCAGTACCGCGCATCGTCCACCGCACACGAGACAACGGAAGAGGTCGCCGAGTTGTACCACCTCACCGACCAACCACTACAGGTACTTCGCCTCCCCAACCCCAACCTTTCCTCTGCCCCGAAGATCCAAGTAACCGTGCGGATCGAGGGGTCCCCCTGTTGCATGGAAGTGGACTCGGGATCGGCGGCGTCCATCATTTCCCTGGACACTTTAAAAGACTTTGCCCACTAGGGGGACCCCTCTACGTCCATCGCCACTAAGCTTGGTGGACTTTCAAAAGAACCCTGTCCCCATCCGGGGAGTCGGCACTTTCCGAGTGCAGTACCGAGACTTTGAGGGGAAGTTGGACTTGGTGGTGGTAGAGGGAAATCTCGCGAGTCTCCTGGGGCGGGCGTGGTTCGAGGCCCTAGGCATATCGATTGGGGGAGTAAATAAATGTGGGGTGCGGGACTGGGGGGCGGTGTGCAAGGAATTCCCAGAGGTCTTTGACGGGAAACTGGGATGTTACAAAGGGCCCCCGGTGTCGCTCCACTTAGACCCCACCGTGACGCCCATCCGTCGGCGCTTCCGCACCGTGCCCCTGGCCCTCCGCCCTAAAATAGAGACCGAATTAGACCGGCTGGTGGCCCAGGGAGTCTTAGAGCCCGTCCCGAACGCTAGATGGGAGACACCGATAGTGACACCCGTCAAGCCAAACGGGGAGATCCGCATCTGCGCGGATTATAAGTGCACTATTAACCAGGCACTCCAGGCGCACGCATACCCCGTACCAGTGGTCAGCCATGTCCTAGCAACACTGGCAGGGGCGCGCATATTTGGAAAGCTGGATCTCGCACAGGCGTACCAGCAACTCCCGGTAGATGAGGCCACGGCCGAGGCACAGACCATAGTGACCCACCGGGGAGCTTTCCGGGTGAAGAGGCTGCAGTTCGGGGTCAGTGTGGCCCCAGGGATCTTCCAAAATCTAATGGACGATTTGTTAAAGGGATCCCTGGAGTGACGCCGTTCTTCGACGACGTCCTCATCGCCGCGACCACCCCGGAAAGCTTCGCTGCCCGCCTCCGAACTGTATTGGAACGCTTCCAAGCCGCGGGGCTGAAAGTGAAGCGGGAAAAGTGCCTCCTCGGGGTGCCGGAAGTAGAGTTCTTGGGATACCGGGTAGACGCATCAGGCCTGCATCCGGCGAGGGACAAAGTGAAGGCCATCGTGGAGGCCCCCGCCCCGAAGTCCAAGGCCGAGCTCCAGGCGTTCTTAGGCCTCCTGAACTTTTACCATTCCTTTCTCCCACACAAAGCCGCCGTGGCCGAACCCCTACACAGGCTGCTGGATAAGGCGACACCTTGGGCATGGGGAGCGAGGGAGGAGGCGGCGTTTCGGGGGGTGAAAGTCCTCTTGATTTCAAACGCAGTACTCGCGCACTTTGATGAAAAGCTCCCGGTCATCCTGGCGTGCGACGCATCACCGTATGGGGTCGGGGCAGTCTTGGCACACAAGCTACCGGATGGGAGGGAGGTCCCGGTGGCTTACTACTCCCGCACGCTGTCCCCCGCGGAGGCGGAACTACGCCCAAATCGACAGGGAGGGCTTGGCACTGGTGGCGGGGGTAAAAAATTCCACAATTTTGTGTACGGGCGGCCCTTCATGCTCGTAACAGATCATAAGCCGCTCCTGGGACTGTTCGCGGCGGACAAACAAACGCCGCAAGTTTTGTCGCCCCGGGTGTTGCGCTGGTCCTTATTTTTAGCGGGTTACCAATACCGACTGGAGCATCGGCCGGGCAAGGCGCTGGGTCATGCCGACGCCTTGAGCCGCCTACCGCTGCCGCAGACAGGGGAAGATCCGGCCCCAGCCCCCGCTGTCTTGCTGATGGAGGAACTGCCAAACCCCCCTTCAGGCTGCAGATGTGGCCGCCCGCACGTCCCGAGATCCCATTCTCTCCCGGGTCCTAAACTGGGTGGTGAGGGGGTGGCCAGCGGAACAGACAGGGCCAGAGTTCACAGCGTACAAGGCCAGGCGGGAAGAGCTGTCCGCATTGAAAGGGTGTTTACTATGGGGAGACAGGGTGATCATTCCGGGGCCCATGAGACAAGGGGTGCTAGAAACGCTGCACGAGGCCCACCCGGGCATCGTACGAATGAAAGCTCTGGCAAGGAGCTACGTGTGGTGGCCCGGGGTGGACGCAGAAATTGAATCTTGGGTCAGAGGGTGCACACGATGTCAGGAGGTCCGCCCCAATCCACCGAGAGCGCCAACCCAAAGCTGGGAGTCTACCCACAAGCCGTGGTCACGCCTGCACATAGACTTTGCGGGGCCGTTCCAGGGGCTCCAGTTCATGGTAACGGTAGACTCTTATTCAAAATGGGTGGAAATAAGCCCAGTGTCTACCACCTCTACCAAGGCGGCAATAAGGGCCCTGCGGAAGATATTTGCAACGCACGGGTTACCCGACACAATCGTGTCGGACAACGGGGCAGCATTCACATCTGCGGAGTTTCAAGCGTTCCTCGAAAGGAACCTCATCAGGCACATACGATCCGCGCCTTTCCACCCGGCAACTAATGGACAGGCGGAGAGGACGGTACGCACCGCCAAAGAGGCCCTGAGCCGCATAACGGGGGGGACTGGGAGTTCCGGCTGGCCCGCTTCCTTCTCACATACCGCACCACCCCAAACCCCATCTCCGGACACTGCCCCGCAGAACTATTAATGGGCCGCCGCCCTACCACTTTATTAGACAGACTCCACCCGGACCGAGCCCCCGAGAGAAAGCTGGTCGAGAACAGGGAGGCGCCCCGGAGCTTCCTACCGGGAGACCCTGTCTACTTCCGGAACTACGGAGCGGGGCCGCAGTGGGTGGCAGGGCGCATCCTAAAACCCACCGGGCCAGTGTCATACGAGGTCCTAACCGATGGGGACCGGGTCCTCCGCAAACACATCGACCAGCTCCGGAGGCGTCAAGACCCCGATAGAGAGATCGAGTTACCGGGAAATGCCGCCCCTGCCCCATCATCCGATCGACCGCAAGCACCGACAGCGGAGCCAGCGCCAGAGAGTCCACGGAATCCGGAGGGGGCCCCGGTAGCAGCTGCGCCGCCGCCGCCGCTGCCGCCACCGTTGGCCCCGGTAGCAGCCGAGTCGCCGCCGCCGCTGCCGCCACCGTTACAGCCGCCACCGTCACCGCCTCGGCGACTTCCAGAGGCCCAAGCTCCGTGTGCGGGCGGAACAACCGATAGGGGCCCCGCCAGTCCGGTACCGGCCCCCCGACGTTCGCTAAGAGAAAGGAGGCCACCAGCATACTTAAAAGACTACGTCACCTGATAGGGGACGAACCATGGGGGGAGGGGTGTTGTGTCCTGAGATCAGAGGGCTGAGCTGGCGAAACACTGCCAAGCTTCGCTCTCTGAGAACAATAGGGACTAGGTTCCTGAGCTCGCCAGTAGTGAACCAATGGCAGCATTGGCGGGCAATTCAAACCCGCCAATAGGAATATAGGGCCGTCCCCCTAACTGTATATAGTTGGCCTCCGGCCGTTACTGTGTGTTCTTTGTCTTATGTGAAGTACGAATAAACGCGTCTTCTCTTATGTCGTCGTCCGAGTCATGAGGCCTGAAACCCAGTACTTTACA